>VZRX01010769.1:154243-209878 GCA_013398075.1 Notiomystis cincta
GTGTGCATGTGTGTGCATGTGTGTGCATGGTGTGCATGGTGTGCATGTGTGTGCATGGTGTGCATGTGTGTGCATGTGTGTGCATGGTGTGCATGGTGTGCATGTGTGTGCATGGTGTGCATGTGTGTGCATGTGTGTGCATGGTGTGCATGTGTGTTCATGGTGTGCTTGTGTGTGTGTGTGCATGGTGTGCATGTGTGTGCATGTGTGTACATGGTGTGCATGTGTGTGCATGTGTGTGCATGTGTGTGTATGTGTGTGCATGTGTGTGCATGTGTGTGCATGGTGTGCATGTGTGTGCATGACCCACAGCAAGCTCCCGACAGGGAAGATGCAGCTGCTGCCGTGTCAGAACGGGATCAGGCTGGTTGTGCTGGTCTGGTTCGTGGGCTGGGGGTGGTGTTGAGGTGGCGCCTGCAGCCTTGGGGATTGCATGCTCAGCCTCATGGGGAGCTGGACCAGGGGACTCAGCCTGGTGCTGTCAGCCCAGGATGGCAGAAATCCCTTCTGATCTAGATGGCCACCCATTTGTCCTCTCTTAAAATTTTCTACACTTGACTAGCATTACTTTAGTTGTTCTACTTTAATTAAAACAAAAACATAGAACTCATAAAGAGCATTAACATTCTTATTAGGATAAGGAGGGAAAGAGACATTGGAACAGTCAAAAAAGGAGGTCTGATGAAGCATGTAAAATATCCACCAGAACATTCTGGGCATATGTAGCCCAGTTGCCTTGCTCCAGTGCCAACATTTGTTTGACACTATTTTATATCTCTGTTTCCTGTATTGGGTAGTTGTGGTAGGTACTGTAGGGTCTGTGCTGCAACATTGAAAATTGTTGATTATCTGTTCAAGGAAACTGTTGTCTCTACATGCCAGGAAAAGTGTGCTATTGATACAGAACGCTGAAAATAAAAGTCAGTCTTTAAAACAAGTTAATAAAACCATCAAACCCCAAAACTAACCTGTGTGAAGGTAACTTGCAGCACTAGACTAAGGAAGTTGATTCTTACACAGGTTGCCTGAACTATGGAGGCTTTGGCAACTGGTACCATATGCATTCCAAATGAATTTAAATTGTTGGATTTTGTTTCTCTGAAGAGCTGTCTAACTAGCACACTTCTAAAGCACTACCATTTATATTATTGGCAGCAAAAGTCTGCTCACTCAAAAATACCACACATATTACCACAGCTATGCAGAAGTTCACATGAGCAAAAGGATTCTCTACATGTTGTTTCAAAAAATTATATCAGATAATAGCAATTGCTTTTTTATATAGGTGGACAGAAGAGGGCAACCAGCATATCCTGATGAAATTAATAACTGATCCTGGTCTTTATCAGAAAACAGTATAAAACTCAAAACTTCCAGCAAGAAATAGTCCTTTAACTTGTCTTTATATTTGCAGACTTCTTCCATGTTTTAATCCTTTAATAAGATTGATGATAATGCCCATTTTCCAGAAAAAGAAAAACATTTTGCTGATACTATGTATAAACACTTCAGGAAAAAATATTTCCTCTCCTATCTTTCAATGAAAGGATTTTTTTAAAATAGACTTATTCATCATTCGGTGACAGCATTTAGAAGAGAGCATTTATCCAGTTTTCCACAAGCCTGGTCAAATGATATCATCTCCCTGAATATCATCCCATTCAAGTATTTTTATTACCCATATGGTAACTAAAACCACTGATCTTTATTCCTCTTTTTATGTGGCAATCTAAATTGCCTTGAGTAATCTGTCTAACAGAAATAATTAAATATGTTTCATTAATATTTGCAAAAGGTTCTAAAGGCATATAGTGGATTAAGTCTGTTTTGCAAATGTGTTCTTAGATTTCATGTTCTGCATGCTAAAGAAAGGAGTAAAGTGTCACTTATCCTACAGGAAAGCAGGAATGGGAATGATCTGGTTTGCCACCATCTCCAATCCCTTGCTGTTTTACAATCTCATATAAACTGTGTCTTATATCCTCCTTTAAATATTTACTGATAATCAGTGTAAATACATTTTGGATTACTCAATCCAGTGCTCTGACTGCAAACTTGGAAATTAACTCCATTGCTCTAATCTTTAATGGTCTTCTCTCTCTTGAAATTTGAATGTATAATGCCTTTAGGTTTTTTGCCACAAATTACTTTTTGTTTTAAACACTTCTTGCTTCTTCCCGGTGTTTATTCCCTCTTGATCTTACTTTTGCTGTATTAGACAAATCTACGTGTTCTTGTCGCCCCTAAATTTTTCCCACACTAAAACCATCCTAACAGTAGTTTCTGCATTTGTTACAGTTTGAATCCCCCCTCTCAAACATGTCTAGCTGAAATAAATAATACTTCCCTATCTCTACAACAGCATCTTCCAGTGACTCAAATGACAAAACTTGGATTTCTCTCAGCAAATCAGCTAATAAATCAAGATTCCTCTCCTCAGTCATTTGAACACTTACTTTTAGATCACTGGGAAGATTCTGTTCTTAATCCTTAATAATATCTTTGAATTTTACTGTGCTTGTCTGTGTTCATTACACAGCAGTTCCCCATTCCTCTTTCATATGGATAAAGAGCCACCGTAAACTAACTCATGCTACACTTCTGCAAACCTCACTACAGCCCTCTAGTTTCTGTTTTTTAAGAAGTTCTTGATGTTGGACAGTCCTTTTAACCTTTCCTTACACATTTGTTGCTTTTTTTGCAGTGTATTTACGGATGTGGTTATTCAGCTAATTATGCCTCTCCTGTACCAGTTCCTAGGCACATATATATCACTGAAAGATTTGAGACTACATAAATTAGACTATAAATCCAGATGATTAAAAATGTCTTCTTTAAATATATAACACACTTTTTACAATTCTTAGCATCAGTGGGAATCAGTGTGCAAGTGCAGGAGATCCATGCACGATTGTATATACACATACACATCTCTCATGCACACTGCCCTATACCATCATGCTGAAACTTGACACTGGGACTGGAATAAACCACTCCTGGCTTCTGCTGCCTCTCTCTCCTCTCCCTACAACCCTACAAGTTTTTTCCCTGAGAATCTCCCTTAGTCTCATATACACCCACATTTAGCTCTCCAGTAAAAACAATGCTTTTTAGATTTATTGAAAGCAGTAGCCTTTCTGTAATGCAGCCAAGGGACCACTTGCAAGTGCTGTCTTGCAAAGCTACCCCAAAATAATTTTAGAGTAGCAAAGTCAGGTGCCAGTAGTAGCTTGGCTGTTGTAGCAGAAAGACCAGTCTGATTGTGAAACCTGCTTGAGAAGTCAAATAAATTTTCAGATAGTCCATGCTAACCTTTATGATAGCCTAGGTATGGCAGACAATCCAAGGAACTTAAAAGCTCATTAAGGAATAAGACACTGACTGGTCAGTGCAAATACATAAATTTTACTCTTCCATGTAGCAGAAACATTCAGCATTTAGGCTGTATTCTATGAAAATCTAGCCAAACACTCATCAGAAAACCACTTTCCTACCATTAATATTTACATTAAAACATCATTATGACTTTCAAATATGGCACAATACTTAGGCAACATGTGGATCACTCAGCATTTTAATTTGTCACTGAATACTATTTATGAAAAAAATCACATTCAGTTCTTAAGCTTTGTCAGAGATTTGGGGAGGAGAGGGTGACACTAAATCCCTCCTTAAAAAATTCATTAATCTTTTCATGCTTTAGCTTTGCAACCCATAATGAGAATAAAGTCAATGTATTTCTAGCATCTGCTAATTAAAATGTAACCACCTATTATGTGAAGATCCCAATTTTATGTGGTAGACTTCCTGTGCTCCTGTAGTACAAAGAAAAAAAAAAAAGAAAACCAAACCAACCAAATAAAAAAAAAAAAAAAACCAAAAAAAAACAAAAACCAAAAAAAACCCAAAAAAACCCAAACCCCAAACAAATCAATGACAAAAAAAAAGATCTCCAGTAACGAAAAAACCCAAAATTTTTGAGCAAATGTCTCTGGCAGTTCAGCTGATCAATTCTTTAAATTTGAGCTGGAAGTCAAATATCAGCACCATTAAGCTGACTGCTGCCTGGCTGTTTCACACTCCCAAATCCTGAGCATGGGCAGCCATGGCATCCTTTCTTTCTAAGGCTGTCCAGGACATGCCAGCTCACTCTGAGTACAGCTTGCTGGAAAAGCAGCTTATGGAAAAATCAAGCTTCCAACCAAACTTCCCCCTCCAAGCAGCTCTACACAAAGCCCTGTCCTGTCACTCTAATGATTCCCAGGCTCTCAGCACAGGGCTCAATTGCCTATGCAAGTCACAGAGGCAAGGCTGAGAAACCAGCTGTGCATCTATTACACATTATGTTAAGGTGATAGGGTTCCTCCTTCAGGAACAGTGTTCCTGAAGGCTCATGCCATGAAAGCAGCTGTTTCTATGATCTGCCCATTAGCTCTCACTTGCATTAATTAATTCTAGTCAGGAAAACTAACAGGACCGTCTCAAATGGAGTTAGAGGATACTGATGCTGGGATTTCTCTTACCAGGCACTGTTCAAAGCCTTTTGGAAACTTCTGGCTAGTCACAGTGTGACACTCTGGGGAACCAAATCTTTTTCAAGACATAGCCACAATTTTGGCCTATGTTGGAAGGCACTGAAACCCCTATTTTTTATATGTATATTTTAACTGAAAAGATTCCTGACGGGAAAGTTGCAACTTGTCCGTCTGCAATGCCAATGCCATGCTCCTACAGTTTCCTTCTCAGAGGTAGATCATAGCTCATACTTCCATAGGACACTGTTAAAATGGTGGAACTACATCTTCACTGGATGCTGGCAATAGGAATCATGCAACAAAACCTCTAAATGTCATTACTCTGAGCTGCCAGAATCAGCCCCTCATGGTCCAACCCAAAATGTCTGTTATCAATATGGCTTTTTGCCAAGTCTCTTGTGTCCAGCTCAAGGCACTGACTGGATTAAACAAAACCAATAAACACAGCAGCAAGAAGAAAACACTGCACAAAAGGGATTATAAGCAGGAACAGAAATATGAAGTATCTCTTTAGACACCAGGTAAAACTGTTGTTCCCACCTGGTCAAGCCCTGGAACTGCATTATCTAAACCACCACTCCTCAGAAACCGTCTCTTTATCTTTGAAGTTGTTTCTTAAAACACCTCCTCCCTATACTCCTGACTTTCTGGTTTTATTTTAAGTTTCATCAATGTTTCAGTACTTCTTCCTTCTATATTTGCTGGCTGTTTATGCCAGGAGCTAACTTTAACATGGGCTTCTGCTTTTCTTGAATGGCCAAAGAGTGCAGCCATAAACAGGTGCTCTACAGTCATTCCTACCAAACATGTTTGGTATTCATCTCTTCCTTTAGGAATGTACCAGTTACAAAGACTTTCAGATATATCTGCCATATTTATTATGAATTTTTAACAAACATTTTTTCATCCCAAGGTGCAAAGAAAAAAAATTGCATCTCAACGTGCAAGGAAGGACATTCTAAGGTAAAGCTGAGTGGCAGACAACTAAAACAATTGAAGCAAAGTTTCTTCATAAGAGCACAGTTAAAAAAACCCGTCTCTTTACACAGAGAGAACTAAGCTTATGCTTGAAATGAACAGGGAACCAAAGACATCCAAGACTGTGTAGACTCCCATAGTCAAACCACACAACAAAATGTAGCCTGACAGTTTAGGTGAATTCTAATTCTGATTAAAGAGGTGCAGTGAGTCCATCTACAACTTGGTCTCATAAAATGTGTTCCAAATGTCTTATCTGCTATGCAAGAGTGGGAAGCCCATCCTTACCACAACAAATGAAAACAGCAAGACCAACCTCAAACTAGTAATCACTAGTGGTGGGAAGCTTACACCTTTCATCTCAACATATTGTGAGCTCAGAATACTAAAAGAATATTCAGAATGAAGAAGCACTTCAGAATTTACATCTGCCTAATACAGGATGAAGTGCTACAGATTGAATTATTTGCATATTGGGGACAACTCACTTCTACTTCCCAGTTTGACAGAAAAGCAACTCTCCTATCAAGACAGGCTGGGAGACATGGGATTGTTCAGTCTGGAGAAGAGAAGGCTCCAGGGAGATGTTAGAGCAGCCTTACCTAAAGGGGCCCTATGGGAGAGCTGGAGGAAGATGTTTTACATGGGCATTCAATGACAGGACAAGGACCAATGATTAAATCTGAAAGAGGCTAGATTTAGATTAGGTATTAGGAAGACATTCTTTATTCTGAGAGTGGTGAGGCACTGGAAGACACAGGTTGCCCAAAGAAGTTGTGGATGGCTCCATTGCTGGAAGTTTTCAAGGCCAGGCTGGATGCAGCGCTGAGCAACACGGTGTAGTGAAAGGTATCCCTGTGCATGGCAGGTGGGTTGGAACTGAGTGATCTTTAAGGTCCCTTCCAAATCATTCTTTGTCCCTAGGAACCAAACCAAAAGCCAATCTGAGAAAAGAAAAACAAGCCAACCCTATGTCGCATTACCGAAAGCTGAAAACTACATGTCAGCAGATGTGCATGTCCAGTAGTTTTTCATAAGTACACATGAAAAAGCTAGGAATAGAGTCAGAGAGGATCAGAAAAATGTTAGGATTGATTAAAGCATCATCCTGTGTCTTCACTGAATATCAGTGTGCCTATCTGCACTATAAATTTAGAAATATATTTCTTATTAAAAATATTACTTGATAGCAGAGCTGCAAATAACCTTCTCTCCTAAGTGAACCTAAGAGCACTTAAAAATTAGAAGAAAAGTAGTGTTATTTTGCTGTTAAATTTTTAAACTATGGCACGATTTTTCCATGCTATTTGTATCCTAAATAATATGCCTATCCAGGTTTTAATTATGAAACGCTAAATAAATCCCATGAGCAAACGCTTATTTGTATCTGTCTGCTAAGTTCCTACTTGTAATTCCAGCTAATTACTTCCCCTGTCAGGAAAATACTGTCTGAAGTCCCAAGATGCCACAGAAGTAGCTCAATCGCTTTCATTTTATGTCTCCCAATGTTCGATACGGAAAATGTAAATTCATTTGTCTACTCCTGGAAGAGCCAAGAATTTGAAATAATCTCTGCACTGTCAGCAGGTCTTTACCTTATGTGCTTAATCCCTGTTACCATGGAGATCTTTAATTGTGCAGCGACACAGTTGGATTGGTTTATTTTAAATTGAAGTTCTTCTACGGAATGGTCCAGGATTCCAGTGAACTCGAGATAAACGGCTTTCAAAATATTGCAGTGAGTCATAATGTTGTCAGTGACTAGATTAGTTTGAGTTCAGTTGAACTATTTCTTTACCTGAGTCTTATACATATATATGACAACATACAAAATATGAGGATTCTTAGAATTATATTTGGGAGCTTCGAGTTTTGAGTATAATGAGGTAGTACTTTATTGCAAGAAAGGCAATTAAAAACTAAGTGAGAATTAAAATTCAGTAAGCTTTTGGTAGTATCATGTTGTCTTTCTAAAACAAATTATCTTCCTGTTTTAAATTATCAGTTCAGACAAGAACTTTTCACAGGAGGCTTACACTTGATTTTCTTTACACAAAATTGTAAATATATTAATATGAGAGAAATTAACCCAACAGGCTAAATTAGGCTTCCTAAGTGCTGGTTTCCATATACATCAGCATGCAGTTCTTTAGTATATGAATGCCTGCTGGAAAGGTATCATAATATGGTATTTCCTGGCATGGCATAAAACATTGGGTAACTAATTTTAAATTCTATATATACACCATAATGAACTGATAAACTTCAACTGTGTTATTTAAACAGCAGCAATATACTGTGATAGCTCTCATTTTTTTTTCCAGCTCTATAACCCAGCTCCAGCCCATTTTCTTCTCAGTGTTGCAGCTGTAGGGGAAGTTTTCAGCTAGCCTTTGCTGTGCAAGGTCTCAGTTCCATCACCAAGTATTTGAGACTTGCTTTGCCTTATTTAATTTTTCAAGCTCATGGCCACTAAGGCCCTGTGTACATGCTGCAGAAAACACCTTTTAGGTGTTTCTAGGGTTATATTACCCTCTTTATTTTTACATATCCTGGTTTTATTTCATATGCAGAGTCTCTGTGTTTGCACCATTTGGGATACCAGCATGTGACCCAAGATAAGACTTAGCGTTTTATAAACCACTACCACTCTTCCAACCACTTGCATGGCTCTGCAGAACCAGAACTTGACACTTTTAATCTCAGTTCTGTAGGGACCAGAGATGCTTGAAAAAAGAGACTCTGATGGGGGCTATCATTCTCACACAAACTATTTACAAGAATTAATTTGTTTTACACTCCCAGGAAGGGTATCTTGGTGTACCAAAGCAATGCTTCTACAAAAGCATTTACATGCTGCAATTCACAGATGTGATGCTGTTATTCCATATGAAACACTACCTAGACCACTGTGTACTCCAGCTATACTGAGGATTTAGTCTTTGCACCTCTCTGTGTTACTCTGTGATCCTGGGTTAGGGTACTGGGATAATTTTTTTTCTATACAAGTTCTGCTCCAGAAGTGTTATTCCTTCCTAATCCACCTTCAAACACACAAGAGTAGCAGTGTTCAGGATGCAATGCTTCTCTGAATTTCACGGTGTCCCCATCCAGTTTGTGTTTGGAGAAAACAGAGAGAACTAGCTTGGAAACATCAAATTTGCTGTAGCAGAGGCCCAGAGTATGATTCCCTGTACTCCACTTAGGTATAATTACATCCAGGCAACCCAAGGCAAATGACTGAGCAAAAGCTTCTCTTCTGAGGAGTCTCACCCACATTCACACCTCCTTGTATAACCTCCCCTCACCTTTCCAGCGTGAGAAATACTCTTGGTTCAGCCAGTGAGGGTTCTATGTGTGTGCAGAGAGGACTCAAAAACTGCAAGCCAGAAGAGAGGCAGGGAGCCACACTGCTGTGACTAGCTCCTGAGTTACGGCACACTAACCAGGTTAGGTACAGCTGCCTTACAGTGCAATGAACTCTCCATTTTTCCATGCTCTAGTTAAAATAAAACAACCCCACAAACCATCATCTCCTTGCCATCATATTCCCCATTATAACAACGATTTATCCCAGCCAGTATTAACATCACTTTGTCTGTCATATTTATGACTGTCATATTTATGGCTAGAGCAACATCTCTTTGTGAAGGAAGGACAATAGTTAAATCATCCTCTCTTCGCAGGATGTTGAGCTGATTTAGCAATACTTTCTTTTTCACCATACATGAGTAGTCTCTAGGCAAACCACTGACATAAACAGGTTGCTACATAATTTTCCTTCTCATTTTGAATTTTTCAGGTTTGTTTTAAACAGTCCCTTGCATTTGTGTATCCCGGCTGCTGCTCATCTCTTCTAGACCCACTCCCCCTTCCACCATATGATCCTGTCCTTGAGTAGGTCAAACCCTTAGCGACAGAAAGCAAATTTGTATGCAGTCTGAAAGAAGCAGGGTAGCACTCCTTCTCTAATAGCACACTATTCATATCAACCCTCCGTATTAGTGACAAGGGAATTTTTAAAAAATCATAAAAGAGATAGAAAGAATGAAGAATCGCCATACCAATCAGACCTGTTGTCCGCCTGGTCCAGTATTCTTTCTCTGACAGCACTCAGTCCCCGCTTCAGAGGAAGGTGCAAGAAACCTTGTAATTATAGAATAACCTGATTAATACAGGAAGTTTCGTCCTAGCCCTAGGCAGTCAGCAGCTGACTCACCCGCTTGTCTGAAACATAAGATTTTATATCTGCTCTAATTTTTTTTAAATCCTACGTAATTTAATAGTGAAAGTCCTATTACAAATGTACTTTGCCAATGTACATTTAAATCCTATGAAGCATTTTAGGCTTTACTGTAACCTGTAGCTGAGAGTTCTATTTGCTAATTATATAGGTTGTACTATTTTTATCACTGTTAAACTGCCTGCCATTCAATCTCATTGGATGTCCCTTTTAGGGACTCGGGAATAAGTGGGCCAGAGAGTGTGATTCCACTGCCTTTTCTCCCCTTGGCATCTCAGCTGGGAGCGGAGATGCCCCAAGAGGTGCACGGCAGTGAGCCTTTGGCTTGCGGCACTAACCCGGGGCTCGCAGCCCCGCCCGAAGGAAAGGTGCCCTGCACAAGTGATGAGTGCCCTCAGGAAGGAGGCAGCAGCACCTGTGCTGCTCATATGTTTGTGAATACCACATAAATCCCCTGTGAATCCAGTCAACACTGTTTTTGTACTTGGAGATGAAAGGATGCAATGTGCTCAATGAAGTGCAATATAACATCATACCTACAGGGCAGAAGGTGGCTCCTGTGACTGCAAACTTTCATTATGGCCTCATGTACTATGGTAGGTAGGTAGGTAGGTATTTTAAGGTAAAATAACAGCAGCCTTTTTCAAAACCCAGGAAGATGAACAACACAGTAACAACAATCAAGGGTTTCACTATATTTTACTTATATCTGTTGATAGTTTTTGGAACCTTCCAATAAAGCGAACATCTACAGAACACATGGACAAGAAAACTGGGGTAGGCTAGACATAACAAAAGAATTCTAATAATTAAATAAAATTGCTGAATGATCTGATCATCTGTACTTATTTATTTTGAAGTAAACTGATTAGCAGGCTGTGAGCCTCAGTTTTGCATCTGGTATAAATTAGTGGTTCTTAATAACCAGGATGCTTGATAGATATGCCATTAATATCATCAATGATTGTGTTGTGTCATTCCACATTGCTGGCCAGCTGTGAGAACTGGTGTAAAAGGAGGAGCACACAGGCCAGACAGGATGCCTGCAACAGGCACAGAGGTGAACTTTCAGAAAACACAACTGACTTCCCACTTCTAAGCACAGCAGGCACTAAAAGGATAACATGAAAACTACTAAAGAAAATTTAGGTAAGTGTTTGAGTATAGAAGAGTATCATAACGTTGTTTTATTGCACAGAAACATTGTACCATGTATGTTTTGGGAATTTAGGATGTTGTGAGCTACACTAGTTGCCAAAGAACACAAACGTTACCTCTACTTTATGTACAGGATAAAAGCTGACACTTAAGAATTTCACATTTCAAGAAGAGCTTAGATACTAAGCCAAACAAGGACAACCTAAATGTAATGATTTCAGAAGCCAAAAATCATGGAGCTGATATTATATGCAGGAAAACATACTTTAGAGAAAAGAATTAAGCTTGCCAGATACACCAGGAAGAAGTCTAGAGTGATTTTTTGTTACTAAATACAAAAGCAGTAGTAAAAACAAAGTGCTTGAGATATCAAAATTGATGTGATGCAGAATCATTTAGGTTGGAAAAGACCTTAAAGTGCAATCTTTGACAGATTTCCACCTTGTCAACTATGTAGCATTAAGTATCACATAGAGTAATTTCTTGAACACCTCCAGGGAATGGTGACTCCACCTGGGCATTCTATTTCAATGTTTAACAACCCTTTCCATGAAAAAATTCTTCCTGTTGTCCAACCTGAACCTCCCCTAGTGCAGCTTGAGGTTATGTCCTCTTGTTCTGTCACCAGCTGCTAGGCAGAAGAGGCCAACCCTCATCTTTCTGTAACTTTCTTCCAGGTAATTGAGAAGAGCAGTAATGTCTCCCTGCAGTCTCCTTCTCTCCAGGCTCCCTCAGCAGCTCCTCACGTGATTCAACTCCCTAGACACTTCACCAGCCCTGTTGCCCTTCTCTGTACACCCTTCAGCACCTCAGTGTCTTTCCTGAAGTGAGGAACCCAGAAGTGAACACTGGATTTGTGGTGTGGCCTCACCAGTGCCAAATACAGGGTGACAGTCACTTCCCTGGCCCTGTTGGTCACACAATTTCTGACCCAAGCCAGGATGCTGTTGGCCTTCTTGGTCACCTGGGCACACATCAGCACATGTTCAGCCTACTGTCAACCAACACCCTCAGGTCCTTTTCCACTGGCCTGCTTTCCAACCACTCTCCCTAAGCATGTGGTGCTGCAGGGAGTGTTGTGACTGAAGTGCAGGAGATGGCAACTTGGACTTGTTCAGCTGTCCCTGTCTGACCATGCAGGAGTCACTCTGTCACATTCACACCACCTAGGCTGGCACCAAGGCCCCTTCACAGCCACACACCCCACACTCACAGTCAGACCAGGCTTCCTTACCCGCTCGACCCCAAGTTTCCCATAGCAGAGTCTCACAGGCCTTGATGCTTAGAACAATTTAATCGTGGTGCAATAACAAAATAACAGCTTGAACTGGATGCCTCTGAGGAGGGACTCTGAAAAAAGGAAACCTGGGCGTTTACACCCTTCCAGCCTAAGCACAGGGAAGTCTGGGATCCTCGGCTCCTGCTGTGTCTCTGAGTGTCCAGTCACCTGGTCCCTGTGCCCTCTGTTATGCAAAGGCTTGGCAGCTCGTGGCCTCTTGCCTGCAGTGCCAGCTCCCACCCCACAGAGCTCAACCTGCATTTCACACTGCAGCTGCACCCTCTGCACAGAGCTACCTGCCCTGAGAGTATTCCTCAGCAGAGCCTCACACCATTGGCCTCAGCCCAGTGATCCAGCCTGTCCAGATCCCTCTGCAGAGCCTTCCAACCCTCCAGCAGATCAGCACTGCCACCCCAGTTAGTGAACTTAGTTAGGGTGCCCTTGATGGCCTCATCCTGATCATCAGTAAAGACATTATATAGGACTGGCTCCAGTCCTGAGCTCTGAGGAGCCCCACCAGGGACTGGCCTCCAGCTGGATGTGATACCATTCACTACCACTGGCTGGGCTCAGCCATCCAGGCAGCTTTTAATCCAGTCAAGAGTGCACCTGTCCAAGATGTGGGCTGCCAGCTTTCCCATGAGAATGCCACAGGAGACAACATCAAAGACCTTGCTGAAGTCCAAGTCATCCTACATCCTCAGAGTTTCCCTCATCCACTAGGTGGGTCATCTGGTCATTTCAACTGCTCTAGCAACCACATCATGTTAATAGAAATAAAATTCAGAAAGACTTTTGACAAGTAGTACTCTCCCAGCTCTGCTGTGCACTCTGGAGACCAACCAGAGTTCCAAGCCAAGCAGTAATAATGCTGCAGGCTTTGATCTCTGGGTGTGCTTCCTTTAATTTCTTGCCTGGAATCCCAACTGTTTGCTCAGTTTGTTCCAGACTGGAGCACAGAAGCAAGCTAATATGCACAAAGTACAGATGGTCAGGGTCCTTGGAGTCAAATAGGGACCAAACCAAAGTGGAAACACAGATAGACTCCATCATCCTCTCCCAGGCAATAGCAAGAGTAAATAAACACAAGCAATAAAAATAATAAAGCAAAATAAAGCAAACAAACCCAATAGCACCTCTTGCAAACAAGGATATGGCAACAAACTGACCTAACAAACCTCTCTATATTGAGAATCTAATAACTAACTACACCTTAGTGTAACCAGTGTTGCTTTAAGTCCACATATGAAGGGCTACACCATCTTTCAGCTAATTTTATTCCATATTCTCTGGTCGTTATTTGAATGACAGAAACCAGATCCATAAAACTACCAAAGTATCTCATTCCTTAGGAAGTAAATAGCAATAGGAATCAAAAAGGTATGGCTTTTGAAGGCAGCAAATGCTGCTTCAACTTGCACTTTAAAGTGCATTTGCAAGGCAGCTTAAGACAAGACAATTTTGTTCTAAGAGGGTTCTATTCTCAAACCAGTCTGATATTTCAGTGTGGCAGCAATGCTGCTCATCACCTGGTATCAGCCATGGCCTGAGCAGGAGGCTGGACAGGCTGACCTTCAGAGGATTCTTCCATACTAAACCATTCTCCAACTTCATCAGACCATGCAAAGGACTGGCTTAGAGCAAAATTGACATAAAATTTATTGCTTTCTCCCTAAGATTGACTTTTTATTAGCTTTTGCTAGTTTATTTCCCTCTATCAACTTCCCTCCAGACCTGGCAAGCAGCAAGATTCCCACAAGGGAAAGGACAGAAATGTACAGGTCCAAAAATCAGTAAGATCACAGCAGTGGCAAAAATAAGGAGCTAAAATTGCCATGAGGCTAAACCTTTTGTATACAAAATCAGCCAAAACCTTCTGCTCCATATATTACATCTCTGAAATGCTATATTCACACCAAAACCATTTTTAATAAGTGTCATGCTTTTATTCAAATTAACATTACAGAATTTATCATAATCATATACTACACAGCACATATAATAAATGCAAATAAAACATTTAGGACTTTAAAGTGGTTAAATATACCATATTCAAATTATTTAATATTAAAAGTCCAGTGTAATGCAGCTTGTGAAGTACAGGAACATGCTAGAAGAACACTAGATGATTGCCATCCTCCCATACTGAATTGTATTACTTATCCTATAATGCTATTTCAAGTAAAAGGGGCAAGTTAAAAGGGAATGGGTGAAGTTCTGAAACTTTAATTTACCATGGCTTAAACTTAAGAAAAAATATTTTAGAAGTTTGCAAAATGACCCTGGTTGTGTCATCTGTACAGAAGAGATAATGAATTGATAGCAACATCTGAAAATATTTTGATAAGAGATTCTTCTCACACTTTTACAAAAGCACTGCCTGGTGATGGAAGCTGGCCCTGATTAGCTCATGTCATAAGGGCTTTCAGAGATTTGAAAGAAATCAAATTTGCTTCAGCAGAAAGAATAAACATCTCTTCCCATTCCCGCCTTAAAGCATTTGCACCAACACAATATAATTACATTTGATCTCACCAGAAGATTCTCCTGGATTCTCTATTCCTCCCACAATTTCAAAATTACAATATGTCTGCTTGCAGTTGAATGGATATGTACATATGGCACAAAGTAAATTATTTAACTAAAAAGCAGTTAATGTCGCTATGAATTATGTTACTTCCTTGTACACAACTCATGCATACATTTCATTGTGATAATACCTGGTTTATACATCTTTAATCAAAACCAAGCAAAGTATTTGAATTGCTTTTTCTCCTTCGGTGTGGTGCAATTTGTTAATCTGCATGGCTATAAAAAGCCTTAGAGACAATAAGAAATGCTGTCTCGCTGATCTCTCTCCTCTCTTTATTGGCATAACTGTCAACAATCATTTCACTATATCATTCCTAAAGTCTAGGTGTGAAAAATGAAGGAAAGAAAATTAAATTCTGTTTTTATTTATACAGTCTCCTGTTTCAAAACACTTGTTTTGAAAGCCAGACAGAGCTTCTCTGCTGTATAACAGTCACTGTAAGGACAGACACTATACACACCTCCACAGAGGAATCCCTGGCAAGCCACTGCTTCTATTTAGTCTTTGGTCATTCTTCCAAAACCAAGACATACATCATGGAACTACCCAGTCACATTATAGTAGCCATCTGGGCTGATGTCCCCTAGTAATGGTGCATGGCTGGTGACTCAGGGCAGCACTACATGGTTCCAAATGGTTTCCTGGTTTCATTCTGTTCCAAAAGTACTGGCTTTTAATCATTCCTGGGGAGTATCATTTCATGTAAGACTCATTACTGCTCTGGAAGCACATGTGTGCACATGCTGCAGCCAGTGCTGTTGCTGTAAAACATTTGATACAGGAATATGGACTATAAATCTCACAAGGTGCAGGTATTTAGCAGCGTTCAACTTGCACCAGGAACTGCTCAGAGATTCCAGTGAGTTGGAAAGTCTGGCACAAAACATCAAAGGCTTCTACAGATCAGCTTCTTCAGAGGCCTCACGCTCTTTATGCCTCAGAGCAGACTATTTTTCCCATGTAGTCTGCTATCCATATGCAGAGAAAAATGGAAGAAAGACCAGAGCCCAAAAAAAATGAAAAACAAGCACCTTGTAAGAGTGTGAGAAAAAAACCCAAAACAACCACCCCAACAACAAACCACAGGCATGATATTACTTAAGGCATAATTTGGCCTTCCCTGTTAAGGATTTTTTTTTCCTAGATGCAGTTTTCTCAATTTAGGAGAGGGATGTGGCACTTTAAGGTACTAAAAGCCATTCCAAAAAATAAACAAAATAACCATTAGCTACAGAGGGTTAGTGAATATTCCCAAATTGCAAAATTAATGAGTACTAAGGCACTGAATTTTGTAAGCTACAGCTGTCGATGGCTACACAACAAGTGCAGCATCCCATTATGTGACCAGTGAGAAAAGAGGAGGAATCAAATGTAGTGCCTGTCCTCAGAATCAGGATATGAATCCTTCAAATGAATCTCATTCACACAGAGGAGAACATACCTGCAGTCTGCAGAAAATGAGAATGAGACCTGCAGGTCTTTTCACTGACTTGAATAGCTGAAACAGTCTCACATCTGCACAGTACTTTGGAGGCTCACCTATACTTCTTGACAAGCCTAATTAACTCAGGCAGAAAACCTATGCTAGTACAGTTATATTGTGCCTGGCATTCAGCTTCACATTGTCCATCTTTCAGACATCTAAAGCATGACAAATACTTGTTGAAGCAAGAAAACAACATTTCAAAGTCAGCTTCTGAACCCTCATTAACCCAGAAAATTTGTTCCAATTTGGACAGGTCTGAAATTGCTCTAAATCTTGAAAGCCTTCAGGTCACCAGGCTGCTACAAATCTTGCTCTGGCTCCAAAGGCAAATGCCTCCTAGGAAGCCAAGTCATACCCTGTGGGCAGAAGGGCTAGGAAAGCAAAGAACAGTAACAGGGATCTTCATTTTTGTGCTTTACAATTTTTTTTTGCAGTTGAAGTATCTTGAGAGAATTAAGAACTTTTAACAGCCAATTAAATAAAAGTTTGATCCTTCTACTCTGTGTTAAAAGAATTCCAATTCTCATCTATGACTTTTTCAAGTACCTAAATAGGTGTTCCCAAGTTTTTAAATACGTTGATAAAGACAAAAATTAAATTATAATTAAAAAAAAACCCAACAAACAACTTCACAAGAACAGAATTAAAATGCTAACCTTGAAAATAAATTGTAAGCTAAAGCAATGAATGCCAACCAGCCAATGGTTCTGCTAACTCACTACCTTCATCATTTTTAGTGAAGAAGTTCCAAAGCCATCTAAGAGTACACTTGCTAGAACAGCAAAATGTATTTCATCCAAGGCACCTCTCAGTGATTTTAAAGAATAATTATGCATAGTTTTCAACAGGAAAAGAAAAGCCAATTATGTTTACAATTATACACATTGACATTTATCTTTTAAACCAGAGCTAAAAAATATGGGAAAGCTAAGAATTATTATATTTACTATACAGGATCCAAACATATACTTTCTCATTATCAGCATAATGAATATATAAACCAAAAGACCTCACATGGCAGAGATGGAGGAGAGTTGGAACTCAGTCAGAATTTACCTTCTGCCTCATTCTTTAAACACGGCATTTTTATTTTTTATTTATATTTTAATGACCTTACTCGTAATTCTCAAAGAATTACGGGTCCTTATATTATCAGCATTCTCTTGAGCAAATGAAGTAACCAAGTACCAAAGCAAAGTGCAGAAAGCACAGTCTGAGCCACCTCTGTGCCATAAATCAAACCAGTGAGCCGTGTTGGTCTGAAGCAGGAATTAGGAGTGCAAGGCAAAGCAGGGAGAGCAGGGCTGCAGTGCTGTGCCACACTGCCCAGCTCACTCTGCCACTCACCTGATGAAGTAGTCTCTTCCATCTCTGTTTGCCGTCATCTCCCATCCATAAGGTGTCCCCTGGTTCAAGCTCCAGGTCCCTGAAGGGTGAGGCCAGCCTGAAGACTTATTCCTGTGGCTGCAGTTTTGGAAAATGGGGAGGGGAAGAGACAGGAAAAAAAAAAAAAAAGTTATTTCTCTCTTGTACTTCACATGACTCACTTGACGTCCAAATACTTTCATAGTTGTGAAATACAGAGTCAAAAGCCAGGCAAGGGAACACAGGTTAGCAGATCTATTTACATTTATGATATCCTTTCAGTCAGTACAAAGATACACTATAATTTCTAACAGTCTGAGTTCAAACCTTTGGTTGGTGAATTTGTCATTCCACATCATCCCACATACACAGTACTGATTTTCAGTAGTTTTAATAAAAGGGACGAGAAGCATTTTCATTCATCACCATTCCTTGTTCTAATGCCAGCTCTCAGTACATTTTTAGGGAAAAAAAATCCATCAAACCAAACCACCCACTACATCACTGCAGATCACACACACAGTGCAACACCTGGCACGAGAAGGTGCATCAACATTCTCACTGCTAGGAAATAATTTTTTGTTTCTTGTGCTGGAATCAAGGAAGGCCATGACACTGCTGCATAATGTGCTAAATTGACTGAATATGTAAATCTTGTTGCACTTGATCATTATCCATTAAGCTCTTCCACCAAATAACCTTTAAAAGGCTGCAGCATCTCTGAGCCCACACACTGTTACATCCCACTGCTCCAGCTCTCTCTGCTAGTATTCCCACTCCCAAAAAGGGCCCAGCAGCACTCCCAAGTGACAGTGTTTCCCCACTAATCTGAAATATTTTGTGAGGTGCTTTCTACCGACTCCATACAAAAAAAGATTCACCAGAGTTTACCACAGGAATCCCCAGCATTTGCACACATGCTTTTCCCCTCACTTGCAGGGATTAAGCTAGATATTACTGCACATTCTCGCTTTCTCCTGTGGGATTTAAGAAGTTCAGAAGACAACAAACAGGTCTTTTAGCAAAATTAATCACGTTGTTAATATCTATGTACAATCTGAAAAGGGGAAAGAGAAGGAAGAGGAGGCAAGGCAACCAACAAAGCTAAAGACCAGCTAAGAGCATGTGACAGACAGGCAAATAGGAATGAGACCCAACACAGAACACAATCTGAAATTTTGACATGAAAACCGAAACCACCCAAAATAAGAGCATGTTTTGAATTAGTTGTCTTCTCCATCTCTGACTTTTCTCCACCCATCAAGTATATTACAGCTCAGTTTTATGTGCTAGATTTATTTAAGGTCAAATCAAAACCAGGAGTTTACTACCTCTTGCCACAGATAGAGACATAAGAACTTCTTTCCCTTAGAGAAACAGAGCACAATATAACCTGACAAACTCTCTTGAAGGAACAGAATTGGTCTCCACGGACAACTCAACAATTCATTGTAAATTGCTAAATTCAACGAAGTTGTGCATAGTTAATCTTTCCCAAAGGAGGACTGCATCATTAAAAACAAACTGGCTGCTTCACCCTCCCCCTTTATTTCAAGAATTAATCACAATTGAGAAAAAATATGGTGCTTCAAAATATAATTTACATGTAAATGTAAATGTAAAGTAGAGCATTAAAATGGAGTGCTAGGTATCATTTGGTTTACCAATTACATTAAGTACTCTATCTTCAAGGAGTAGAAAAACATTTCTGTTTTCATTTCTGTAGCATATTCAAACACTGGTATTTGCCATAAGGCACAACTTAAGTCTAATAATGAAAATGTTAGAACTCTTAAAAAAATTACAGTTCTTCAAAGCTAATCAAACACATAAATGTCAGATATGCTACATTACCCCAGATAAATGCAACTAGTCCATTTCTGATCCAAGAAATTGATTAGAAAACAGTAACACAAGGAACAAATCCAAAATGCTTTCAACACTCTCTCATGCATTTTCTTGTTAAGCTGAGCATAAACATTTCTTTTTCTCCGTATGCTTGAGAGACAAAGAAAGGGTCCCTTCTTATAGAAAGGAGCCATTCCTCAACATGAGAATGTCAGCTTAACCATATCTACAGACTTCAAACAACATTTTAGAGTATTTGGAATCCTAACCACTGCAGTTAACTAAATACACTTGAATGTAACCTTTTTTATCAAGACTTTATAAATGGATATCCATCCATTTAACACTTTTCAGTTTAATTAGATATGTTTCACAAACCCTGTGCTATAGTTTCACCATCTGTTATATGGATACAGTGACATTTAAATTCTCAAGTAAAGCACATCAAACCATCAGATAATTTGTAGGAGCACAGGACAGTGATGATGATCAATATTTTAACTCTCTGCATTCAAATTAAAGGCTCATCTTTGTATGGATTAAAGCATTAGTGGATTTTAAGGTAAATCTAATTCCCTTGAAAGCTTTCTTTGAGCCCTTAAAACATTAATGGTGTCAGAACCATATCATATATGATGGGTAATAACAGTCCTACTTAACTATAGATATATCTACATCTGATCTCCTCCTCCAGACTTTCTTATAATCAGTGGGATACAAATTAGCACTTGAGACACTTTGCACCTACACTGGATGTGTGCAAATTCATGGTGGCTCCACAGAGAAAAATAAATACATAATTTTTCCTATAGTTATTGTGCAATTCAATAATAAACACTCATGTCATAACAATAAAGCAAGGCCTTTACACTCAGAGGTGACTTGGAGTCCCAGCTGCCTGTACAGTCTGAAAAAATGAGCAAGTGAACTGCATTTTTTTCTACACCTTCCTTCACTTGTTAAATATCATTCCACTTGTCTGCAAGGATTCTGTTCAGTGGTTACCATGAAGGGCAAAAGATGGCAAAGAGGACATAAAGGCCAGAAATGATAAGCAAGTCAGGCATTTCACTTGGGAGAAGAACAAAGCCATCTTGGTAGTCTTTAAGCCAAGAGGATGCCTTAGTGGTGAGAAAGATCATCAGGCCCTGGGACACCCAGTCCAAATCCTACCTCCATGCAGGTGACCTTGGATAAATCCCTCAGCTCATTGGCTGCCATTTGCCATTTCATCCCTGCACAGGCAAAGCAGGAGCACACCAAGACTGCCTAGATTTATGGAAGACTTGCATACTTACAAAGACCAGAAAGACAAAGAAAGTGCACCTTCTACTTCAGCAAGCCTGGCTGCAGAGGCAGCACTGGCACTGCTGTTACTCACTGCCTGCTGTCCATCACCCTCGCTGCTCGCCCATGCCAATGGGACTTGCTGCTGGAGAGCCTTTTGGAGCACAGCTCTTAGGTGCCAAACTTCACTGTGAAAGCCAGCAGTGAAAGGCAGATTAGCCACTGTGAAAGGCAGATTAGCTAAAATATCCCCTCAATCTGCTTTTGACATTCCTGCTGCAGAAGTACAAAACCTGATCTCTCCGAATCGCTTCTCATTAAACAATCAGCTCATGACATCACCGAAGTGGAGATTGCTGAAGTGGTGTGTAAGGAATCAACGTGCCCCATGGAGGGACATTCTGATTGATAATGCAAAGCTCTGCCACAGAGAACATCTTCAGGTCAGCCTTTGTGCTTGAGGAATGACCTGAACATGAGATCATATGTGAAGTCTCCCACACTCCATCAGTGATATGCACTTTATGTGATATGCAGAACATACTCAGCATAAACCATGCATTAACAAGAAGTGCAAATCTGTAGTATTATCCACTTCTTTTTTTAAAGATCAAAACTAGAACTGTTTGAATTTTTGAAGCATACTACTAAAGCCTAATGTCCAGAGCAGTTCAGCCAGTGTTAACGATGAAAGCATAAAGCAATACCATTTCTTCTTTTAAACATGGAAAAAACAAAAGTTTAAATAGGTTGAAAAATTCAATTAAAAAATAGTATCTACAGACTCAGCCAATAAATATGTAATATTGCCCAAAACTTATATTTTTAACTAGCAAGTGGAGATTCTTCTCAATAGGTATTTGCTATAGAAATCTTGACAGACTTTTTAACTGTGCCACCTCTATAGCCCAAGCCTGTAAATTTTGTTATAAATGTAGTGCTTCCCTGAACTAGTGGAAATTAAGCTCCCAGGCTGTAATTTTAAAACAGCATAAACTGGCACTGACACAAAAGCAGTATTCCCATACTCCCAGCATCTCCTGCTTCACATCACAGTTGCTCCTGTGCAAATGAAAGTAAACTGGTTCACCTTAAAATTAGCAGCTATTTTTTTCTGTTCAGATTCATGTCTGCTTACTTCATGGCCTCATGGCAGCAAAAATGAATGGTAGATCAAGAACTGCATATAGTTCTTAAGCAAAGACAAGACAGAAAGCACTCAATTAAATGGAATGTCCCAACTGTATTTGGCATATTTAATGTCTAATGGGGTGCAACACTCAGTACACAGGACTAGTGTTCCTACCCTCCTCACAGATGGGCATCATGTTTTCATTCAACCTCCAGGAACAAGAAACACTATTCCTTAGGAATGATATTGCATATGAAGTTGGGAGCCTGTCCTATCTCTAGGGTAGCCTTTACTGCCTTGCCCAGGAATCCCAGCTTGCACACAGCTGGAAGGTTTAAAACAGTAATAAAAACTAGTAGCAACTCTGAAAACCTCCAGTTCTCTTTTTTTTTTTCCCCTATAATCTGAAGAAAGCAAAACCCATGTTAATCTTGGTCACAATCACCTTCATTTCTGCTTCTTGCATTCGTCTGCTGTGTGGGAAGAAGAATTTTATTTGTGTTTGTTTTTAGGAGGTCTCATTTCATGTTTATCACTTTCCCTGACTGGTATTAAAAATGTATCTATCTGTATTCTCATAGCTGCCTGCACTTTCTGTTTGATGCCCTCTCACCACATTTGCAGTGGTGAACAATGTCTCCCCTTTTTACCCTCAACATGCTACTTTCAAATTCAGTAGATCTCTAACATATCCCACCATCAACTCTAACAATCTCCACTTCAGGCTAGGGAGTCCTGACCTATACAACTCTTTAATATAAAAGATTTTCACAGGTTGATCATTCTCATTGTCCTTCTCTGAAATCCCTCCAGTTTTATGCCTCTGTTGAGACAGGAGTTTGGCCATTTGCTCAGGTTACAATTTACAGTGATGGGCTGCCTCCTTCCAGAAATACAGAAGGTACCTCAGGATGTAGTTGACCACCATCTCTGGGTCTGGGGTCTTAGTGAAAGGCTAGAGGTTCACCTCTGTGCTAAAGAATGACCTCTGAATTAGCAAGCTTTCTACACCTATTGACGAGCTCTCCACTAGGTGTAATTTGAAGCTTTAACATTCCACCCTGTATATACACTAAAAATTTGAATTTCAAGCATACAAATTTGGAGATGAATTATTTATCACTCTCAGAACACCCCTGTGAAACAAATAGGAGCCCTTATTTTTAAACTACAGCATAGTCTAATAAAAAAATGTTTATAATTTTATTATTCATTCCCCATTCTATAGCCCCTTCCAAACCACCTAGAAGCACCAAAACAAGCGCAAACAATTTCCAAGCTCCCAGCACCATTAAAGACAAATTTCACACTACATTTATCAAATCAACTCATTTACTATAAAATCTTTAGAATTTTGGGCTAGAGACCACCTATCAATTTGTTATTACCTGCTTCTGTGAGCTGGTCACTTGAAAACTTTTCCAGTTGGGGCATGTCTTCCAAAATGTTCCCATCAAAGCAACTCCCCTTGAAAACTCCCCCTCAATACAACTACAAAAAACCCAAAAACTTTGCTTTTTTTTCCTACGTCTTATTTCTTCCCAGTGTTGCTTTTAGTTAATGAATATCTGTTAGCTTGCAGTCTATCAAAAACTGAAATTATCCACAGAGTTTCTGACAAAAATCTTCATAATTGTGTACAATCTCTGTATGTGGAACCATACGGAGCCTTATGATTTTCCTAAATATAAATAATTTGAAATATTAATATTCTATGCATGCTTTCTCTCTAGGTATTACTAACTTTTTAAGCATCCACCTTGGATTTCCTCAGTTGGATTAAAACAGTGGAAGGATTATGTTCTAATCTTCTTTTATAGCAATTCCTTGAACTGCTGCAACTTAGTGGAGTTACAGAACGTTCATTATGGGGATTCACGTGATAATGCCATGTTTACCATTTGGATATTTAACCTCCTGGAATCATCTTGTTTAACATCTTGATGTCTCTCATAGTTCCTCCTCGTATACAGGAATTGTTTTTTCCTGAAAACACTGTCTGCAGGGGCATCACACAAGGCTGATGTAGCACAAGCAGCTCAGCGCTGCGAACGGACCAACGGTGTTGATACGCTGGCATCCTTTACGTTAAATTATGGAGGAAATGCTTGTGAATTTCGAGTCTGCCATGTAGCCTGGCTTCATTTCAACTCTCCATTGGTACAAAAGCCAGTTCTCTGCTTCCCACTTGCCAATGCATCAGTCCCTCTCCCACCCATCATGAAAGAAAGACATCCTGAATAAAAGCCACGCTGCGCTCGCGGAGCTGCTTGTGAAGGACACACAGCTCCACAGCACAGAGGCAATTCCAGCCACAGCAATCCCAAGGAGGCACTGAGAGGAGCACCACAGATAAAACATTTTGTATTATTAGTTTTTAAAGGTAAGAACACCACACCTGAAGTATCTGCAGGGCACGTCTATCTGCAAATAGGAAACATTATTGTAACACAAGTGGAGTTCAGTAACCGTCTCTCTATGATATTTAATCTTCCTCTGCCTCGGGAATGAAACCCTTTTTTCTCAATCCAGTTCTCACCCTCTCCTGTCCCAGAAGGCTACCACAATAGTTTTACCTCCATCCTACCACTTTAACTTGAAAAAATGAGAAATGAAAGTTTTAAAGAATCTGTAGAGATACTCCCAAAATCAATCATCATACCCTGTTATTGAAATTCTCCTGAGGGGCACACAGAAATGATGGACAATAATTTCTGAATGCAAGATCAAGGACACCGAAAGACTTCTTGTCTTTGTAGAGATGAGTCCTATAAACTCCCAGAAAAGTAGTCCTGCCAGAAACACTAAAGAAGAAAATGAACTGTCGCAGGCACCGTCTGCTGTACTAAAAAGCTTAATTCATACTAGATTTCTTATTACTAAATCACATAAGTACAGAAGGGAACCCTAGTGACTTCAGATATCCTTCATCTTCTACCCACATGCTTTCAAGTCTTTTGATGGATAAGAAAGCAAAAGGGTTTTAGTTCTCATCTAAATGTGTGCTATTTTTGAACTTGTGTGTGTCAGTTAAAAGAAATTTCATGAGTATCATCCCACAAGTGAGTTTAAAGCATCAAGCCTGTAACTAACCAAACACTAAAGGCAGAATCATTGTTCAAGACTGTTTTTCTTATTTAAGCGTAAGAACAAAATGCTATAAAAATATTTTTGCCCTTTGAACCCTGTCATTGTCAATAATTTTGCAACACAGCCATGCTCTGGATAAAGGTAGAAAAACATTGTACTATTCAGGCTTGTCTGAAATTTTCTCCCTGCATCATGCAGCATCAGGAAAATGCAAATGCTGTTCAGAAAATAAAGGCATTCACCTTTGTTGTTCCTTGAGTTAGTTTTTTCTATTTTTCTAGTAAGGCCTGTGAATAAAGCCAAGCTGCCTTGCTCCAGTTTTTCAGAAATTGTCTCCAGCTCAAAGTTTTTCTTTCTTAAGCATTAACTACTCTCCAAAATCTGGCTAAGCAAAAAAATTCCAAAGTATTATTCTCCTGTCCTCACCTTCCACTAGCAATGCTCTGAATTATTCACAATTTCACTAAGTACCACTCATTTTCACTGTAAACAGACAATGATGCTAAGGGCTTCACTCAACCTTCAAATCCTTTGGGGGAGCAGAGAAAACCTCAAGTAGAACTCAGAAATTCATACTGGACTCCTCTTAGGCAATTCACAGTGGTAGAGGAGCTACATTTCTAGAAATCCCTGCCAGATTGTTTTTGTCATAGATTTTATTAGCTTCCATCTCCTCAGTGCCCAAACCAGATTTCTAAATGGCAGCCTATGCCCAGGTTGGGAACAGAAGACACTCCAATGAATTATGAAATCCTCCTCCAGAAGTCATAGCTCCTGCCTCCAGGCATGAGAGAACAAGGGTCAGTGCTGTGCAGCTGATCTGAAAGGTCAGGGATCCCTTTTAGGATCCCTTTCACCAGGGATTCCATGGCTGCCATGGGGAGCATTCCCTGACAGCTCTCCTGCCACACCAGCAGGAAATAGAGCAGCAGGTGCCCATCACTTCAGCAGGGAAGAAAGAAGGCTGGTCCACCTGACCAGGAAAGTCTATTCATGGACTTTGTGAGCCATTCACGGGCTTCAAACACTTCAGCATCAATTCCAGACTCCTGTCTATATCAGGGCAGGATAGAGAGATGAAGAACAGAACCACAGGCTTTTCAAAGTGCACACTGTACCCATTACACACCTCACTATGCAAGGAATTCCTCTCAGTCTGAAACTACAACAACATGATGTTACCTCCAAACAAGCTTTGTTCTAATGGTCTATGTGCAGAACATTTTTCACCAAGTATCTTCCAAAATTTCAGTTTTGCTTTCCTGTCTCTTCTCTACCTGATGTGTGCAAAGACACATAACCAAAGAGCACAGTGAAGAAATACCTATGGAATATGATTTTTGCCTTCAGTTAGACAGAAAGCTCCTCAGAATTGAGTGGTGGCTCCTCAAAGAGCCACTGTTGTCCTCTGTGGACCCCAAACTATCAAAGGTAGAGGCAGGACACTGGGACAAGGGATGAAACAGACCTTGTGAGGCAATGGTGGTCTGTTCCAGGCACTTACAACCTGTAAAGCCCTTGGAAAAGGGATGAGTTAAAGGTCTCGTCATCCCTTGAGGTACTTTGCCTGCCCCAGAATGCTTTCCTTCTTTCTTGTCTCTGATTCCACAAAAAGTTAAAAACTCTTTATCACTGATCTAGCTGTTTCTTGCACTGTCCTGTTCAATGTAAGTCGAGTTTTTCCTTTTTACAAAAAATGTGCATGTATTTTGATTCTCCACAGTAACTGCTGTCCAGTTAATGCACTTTCATGTCTGCTGTTTGTTTTTTTCTGGGTTGGCCTTTTTTTTTTTTTGTGGTTGGTTGGTTTTTTGGACTTTTTAAAATATCTGATACAGGTCACATTTTTCATTTGCCTGTCTCTTCTTCCTCAATGTTTTACCACCATTATTATTAAAGACTTGCCCCCACTTCATAGAAAACAAAAGTCTCCATCATATTTTCTTTTAGACTGCCAGGACTTTTCATTTAAAGCACACTGACCCCATTAGAGATCCAAGTCCTGAAGGAATTGCTTTCACCTTCAGAATTTTGTATTGCTAAAGCCAGGAAGTAACAAAAGCAGCAAGTAATGGTTGGGACTTGGATGCCTGAGAAAGGCTCTTCTGTTCTATAGGATGCTTTAGCTTCATGCTGATGTGCATGAGAAAGTGGAAGTCTCTAAAAGCTGATGTGTAAGAGATGTTTTTCTCTTTTTTAATGGGGATTTTGACCTTAGGCTTTCTCAGGCCTACTCAGAATTTCAGGAGAAAAAAAATATCAGTCCATCAAAACAGACTAATGAAACTATGGGAAGCATATTTTCCTCTTTCTCATTTAGTAAATGGATTATTGATATTTATTTCTAAATCTTCTGAAAAACCTTGTTTGTTTTTTTTTCTCTCTCAACCTAGTACATGCTGGAAAATCTTACCATGTATGTTGATATGCAGCATACCTCTATACCAGGTACCAAATTAATTTTGCATAAAATTATATCCCTGAGAAAATCACAACTATTATCCCACATATGATTTTAACGTTTGGGTTTTTTTCCCTTGGTTTTAAGTATTGTTACTTCTGCTCTCAATGAATATTTGTCCTCTTAGCAGTTTTGCAGTAATGTGCAGCCATGACTCACTGCTAAGTTTCAGTTAGAAGTTCAGGAATTTTTGCCATTTCTGCCTTATGAAAAAAATGCCCCATAAAACCTGTGATACAAATGCAGTCTAGCTCATTGACTGCATTGTTACTAATAATGAGAATTTATGGTAGCATAGAGTAGAAACACTGGAAACACAATATTGTAAAGCTGCAACATATTTTAAATAAAATAACAGTACAGAGTATAATTTCTTACCACCTTTTACACAACTGTCCATTATATGCCATAAAAATATAGTTATTAAAATTCAATTATGCTCACTGCATTTGGAAAAGCAAAAGGAAATGTCATTTCTATGCACAGTAAATTTTGAATTTTTTTCAATAGCTTTATATGAATACAACCTGCCTCCTGTGAGCCAAATGCACAATCACACAGTAGAAAAAGCAGCTCAGAAAAATTTTAAGCACTTCTTGGTAGATTATTTCTATTTCTGTAAAGATGTCACCCATGTTCCAAGCCTGTGGTCACCTGGAAATTCTTCATGGCATACTCCTGATGGAAGGTGACATTTTACTCTGTAGAAGGGTGACCTTGTATTAGAAGGATGCAGTGAATTGCCAAAAAGGAAACGAAATTGCTTTTCTAAACCCCAATTACAGCCTAACTTCCTACTGCTTGGTTTTGGTAGGAGATCTTTCTACATCTCAAGATGAGCTCCATCAGAAAAATAGTAGAACAAAATATCTGGCTGGATCTTAATTAGGAAAAGAGTACTGCAGAGAAGAGAGAAGCGTAAAACACCCTTATATTTACTAATTCTTTGGATTTCTACTATGACTTAATCTCCCCTCTTCTGATATCTTGGGAAATAAGATGAAATGGTCAATAAATTAAATAAAGGTAGTGTATCTTAAACAGATTTTTAAAATGAAATTAAACCAATACTATCCTCTTAATTTTGGAAGTGAAAGAAAAATAAATTTTAAATATTTTCACTACACAGAAATCCATCAGTAAGAAGCATCACTGCTCAGTGATTCCAGAAGAAGTTCTAAGAGCTAAAAGCTCATCTCCTTACAAAACATTTGATGACCTTGAAATGAGATGCAGTCACTGACCACTGGCTGGGTTTGCCTTCCATAAGCAGCATTTCCCATTCAAAAATCTTAATTATTAAAGTAATTAGTCTGCTAGACTTAAGTCTATATAGTCAAATACTATATATAATCACATGATTTTAGTTCAAGGTATTTTGTTCTACTCTCTAGATTAAAAACAAACAAACAAACAAACAAAATTTCAACATTCCACTTGCCTTTAAACTAAAATTCTCAAAACTGGGAATATATGATAAAATAGCCATCCTGCTATTAAAAGGCTAACTGCACTATGTACTTTTCTGTACTTCACTCCCAGACAAAAGTTACAAAGAACTTCAGAAAAGGACCAGATAAAGCCTGTGCTGAGCAATCTGTTTACATTCTCAAAAACATATGCAGGAAAGCCTGTGTTTCTCCTGCTCTCATGCTACAAAGTTGGTTTTTTTTTCTTTTTTTCTTTGAGTTCCTTTGTATTTTTACATAAACAAAATTATGGTTTATATGGCAACATACTGAGAAAGAATGTAAGTAAAGGGCATTTTGTGTAGTAGTCAGATATTTTCCCCAATGGTACAAAGCCTGCATCCAGACAGGTTATTTAAAGCACTCTAAACATAAACACAAGAAAATCTGAAACAGTTTCATTCTTAGGAAATCACCAACACTTGGCACATTCTGTCACAGAATTATGTCACAAACCAAGGCATGTGTAAAACCTTAACAAATGAGAAAGAATAATTTAAGGGTGGGGTGTTAAAACTTTTTTCCTCAGCCTTAGTGAGCCAGTAAAGTAGAACCAAAGTCTTGTGTTTCAAATTTATTTTAGAACTTACATACTTAAGGCCAAGTGCACTACTTAGCTTTATGCACCAACAGAACATGAGGTGCCCTGAAAACTAACTAAGGTAACTTATTGAAGACCTGAACAAAGCTGTGCAGATGCAGTTCAAAACTGCAGACAAATGATCTCAGAGCATTCGCGCCTTCAACACATCCCAGGCCAAAGCACAGGCGAGCTCAGAACAAGGTGGGCAAACCATCCACCCATAAGTGACAGACCCAGTTTCCTATGACAACTGATCTAGACATAGGCTCAGAAATTATTTTCAAAATCTTTTTTCCTGCATTCTCTACTGGTTAACATACAGGTCTTCCTGAAATTCCAAGGAAATTACTGATTTCCACACTAGAAGCTACAAATGTGTCAAACTGCAAAAGAAGGACAGGAGACAAAGGAAGAAATTTCTTGGTTGCAAATGAAAAAAAAAAAGAAAACCAGAACCAGGGCAAATTTAAATCTTTGACAAGAGCCCCCCTCTACCCCAGAAAACCACAAGGAGCAGTAATACTAATCTTTTCTGTCTACTTAGAATCACTTTTTACCTATTATTCAGTTTACAATACACTTGGTGAAGTCACACAACTGCACCATTTCCTTTTGCTGGCCTTTAAGATGAGCAACAAAGCTTAGAGTTCACCTTGAACACTGTTTTTGGCACCAGCTGCCCCAAACCACCCAGCCCCCTGCCCATTTTCATGTTACACAGCAAACAGCAAAAGCTCTTGCTGAGCTCTGAGGCAGCAGTGTTCATGCTCCATCACCAGGCACCAGCTTGCAAGTTTCACAGAATCACAGGACAACTCCATTTGGGAGGCCCTCCCAAGGCCAGCTCCTCCAATTTCCCACTCAAAAAAAATTTCAGCATCAAAGAAATAGGAAAAATAGGTATTACACCAAAACCTAAGTTTCTGGAGTTATGTACTTTTAACTCCATATGCCTATCCCATTAATCATTAAGCAAAAGACAGAAAAAGGAAAAATTTCTGACTCTATTCTTTCCTGTTTTTTGCTATATATCCTGTTCTTTCCCTGTCAGTGTTTCCTAACCCAGTGATTTTTAAACATAAAATTGGAAACAAAAACCTGTAACAAAATGCATGTTTTTTCTTTGATTTGATTTATGACCTGAAAAACACTCTGAAGGCAGACATTACTTTTACAACCAGAAGAGAAAATATAAGTGTGAAATCTTGCTGCATAAAAAGCTCCTGAAATACCAAGGCTTCAGCTATCTAAATCCCTAATACCTTTTTATATATTGAGCCATCTAGTTACAAATCTAGGTAAACAGACTTATAAATTTCTTCTAATAGCAGGCTCTTAGAAATGAAATGACACATACACACACAAAAAACCCCTGATAAACTAAATCTTGCCTCCTCCAATTTTCACCAGCCCTTGGTTACATGCTGTGGTAGGAGTTTGGGTACATATGCCTGCGTATATCCTGGCAAGCTACAACTGCATTGCTACTGTGACAGCTACTAGAAAGTCCAAAAAAAACTCTTTCAGCTCTCAGCAAGTGATAGCTAAGGAAAATTATACAGACAGAGGTACAGCTGGCTGAGCTAACCTACTTACAGCCACTGACAAGCAGCTTCCTAAACATCTTGCAGCAGAAAATGAAACTTTCCCTGCAGTCAGAAAACTAGAGGGACTTTGGGACTTACACAGGTTTAATACTGTTCTCTGAAACAAGGCTGTAGTGCTTCTGGCTGTTTTCCTACAGTAATACAGATGAATCTGTTTGCAGATTGTAACTGCATGTTCCAATCAAGGAGTGCACCTACAAACATATTTAGATGGAATCCAGCTCTTTGATATTATGCATTCTCTAAATCTGCAGTTCTCAGAGCTTTCTATTAATTGCATTGCTAAGAGGAATGAAATTAGGCACAATATCAACACAGGAAAATATGAGTGAGAGCCAAGTTTAGAAATATACAGAAACCAAGGTTAATAGTCAAGGCAATTTGAGATAAACTTCAGCATTTTCAGTGCAGGAACTGCTATTGCAAAGCTTGGAGTCACCTAGCCACACAGGTGGGTTTAATCCATTTAAGGGGTGATAGATGCATTGATCCAGCTACTGTTGTATTGTCTCCCAATAACTTCACAACAGAGTCCATTAATTTGGCTCCCTATACCAACAGGGAATGACAGGGATATTGTTCAATTGAACTGGCCCCAACATCAGCACCAGCTGTATCATGTCAGGCTTCCATGAGATAGTCTCAGCACAACAGATATTTTGGAACTATAGTTCTATAGTGAGTTATACAGAACTATATAGTGAGTTATATAGAACTTTAGAACTATGATGGGTTATAGCTTTAAAAATTATTCCACAAGAATATATGATTTTCACAATAAAACAATGTGTCATCTTTCTGAGTTGCAAGAAAGAAAACTAAGATAGAAAAAGAAGAAAAAATGATAATATGTATGTTCCACTTCACTTTTAGAAATATGATGAATACAAAATGCAGGAAGATTTGGGAAGCAGGAATAAACAAAAGTGCTCTTCTCTTGCTTCCCTGTATGACAGAGCAAAAGGTGAAGCCCTGACAGAAGAAGGATCAGAAGACCTGTGTCAGGCTAGAAGAAGCCTTGGGTGTCCATGGGAGGTTGCAGGAGTCCATTTTATCCAGGGAAGATAGAAAAACACTCATGGTGAGACCCAAAATGGCTTGAGCCCAGCTTCCTTGTCATGTCCCTTGCAGCGGGAAGCAGCAAAATTCAGGGAAGAAGTAACTAGCATTTCAAACCAATTTCCCCCAGCTGTGATTATTAAATTACTTAATCTCTTCTTTTAGCCATTAGATAACAGATCATTCTTGTAATCCTTGCATTTTGTCTTGCACAAATACATTTTACTTCATTCAGACAGTGGCTGCAGAGAGAAGCAACTGAGAAAACTCTTACCAAGTTTTGTTCGAGAGTCACACGTTAACTTTTACCCCTTTGCACTCCCTCCTCCAGCATTGCAAATTTGGTTAGAAATAGATTCTTTCCTTGACAGGTGAAGGAAACCAATCCTGCTAGCCTGAAGTCTTGGCTGGTGGTAAGATTAATGTACAGGGACCTAGCATATGCTGAGCTCTCTGCTGCTTTAGCCACAGGGAAGCACTACTGGCACAGTAGCCAGCCTCCAGCTTTCCAGTCATCCAGCCACTTGCAGAGTTTCACACCCCAACAAACAGTCCAGGAGGATGCCAGAGCCTATCTGGAATGAGTGCTAAGTGCTGCTGTTTCACTGCCTTTGCCAGCAAGCTTTACCCCAAGCAACAGGTCAGCAGGCTGATTTTATCACCCACCACTCCATTATACTTCACAGAGCTATTTTTATTTCCTCAATGTATTAACTCTCCCACCCATTTTCTGAAGCACAGAGCCAGAACTTGACAGCTTTCTTTCTGTAAAGACATTCGGAAGTGCTACATGTGTTCATAAGAGCCTAGTTATTTATAAAACTGGCAAAAAAAAGTGCCCAGTAACAGGAATTATTTACTGGGACATTTTCTGTTATTCTACTGAAGCCCACCCGAACCTTTAGATGCTTCAATATCCTTAAAAACCTGACAGCAATGATTTTCAATGATAAATCTGAGTTCGAAACAACCTAGGTTCAGGTTTTATAAACATGTTATCAAGTTTATGTCAACTTGAGACTGTCTTAGGGATTATTAAAATAAATTAGTATGTCAACAAATACATTATTGGTGAATTATTTAGTTAATTTTATTTTAAAGGTCATACCTTAACATATTCTAATCTTCCATTACCACCAGCCCAAACAAAAGAATATATTTAGATATGCCTAAGGTTTTGACATTAAAGTTGTTATTCTAATTTTTTTAGTTTAAATAATAGGATTATATTTTGCTCCCAAATGACAATATGCTGGGTTTAAAAATTCACTTTGGAGGACAATAGTTGCACACGAGGACTATGGCCTCACAATGATAAAAGATAAGCAGATAGATAAAAGATAAAAATATTCTCATCCTATCTAAGGTGCTGGAACTCTCACTATTGACTTCAGTGGGGTCATGTTTTCACCTCTGCAGTATGAGTGACAGCAAACACTGCTATATAACTCTGGGGCTGCTGAACTGGGGAGCACAAGTGGGCTCCTGTGTTCCCCAGCAGGCAGGTTCAGGTGTGTGCTGGGACAGCAGGCCCTGGAGTGCAGCACATGCCCAGGAAGGCAGGCTCCTGTCTACAGCAGCATCTCACCGACTCCAGGGGGGCTCCACGGCAGCGACAGCACAACCCAGCAATCAGGGTGCTTTGCACAGCAAATATTTACTGACTGTCAGCTTAGACTGCAGCAGCCTCCACTCTGCTGCTGGCTTAAACACAGTGCATTCAGAGTCCTGAGGACATATATCTCTGAGGATACACTTTTTTACCTCCCCCATCCTGATCCCTGGAAGTAAATATTTAGGAAAGAGTTCAGAAAATAAACTTGTTTTCTTAAGTCACCACAAGGCAATTTTTTCCTTTCACCAGCTCTGTCAGAGCAGGCAGACATGTAGGCATATTTGAAATCCAAGTAGGCAGCAAACCATGTTTTTTAAACTGGTCTTTGTGATCTACTGTGTCATTAATACAAACATTTTGATACCTACAAGTTTAAAGGATGCTGTGAGATTATACTCCTGACAAAATATGTAAACATGATTTATTGACCTATTTTTTTCTACCAAATGCTACATTTGCAAAATTAGTTTAAATTCTTTACCCGTTTTTGATCAACTGAGGAACAGCCTATCTAGCTGCAAGTAGATAGGAGAAAAAGGAGACATGCAAATATATATAAAGACACACATGCAATGTATGCATGAAGTATTAGAAATACACATCTTACAAAGTAATTTGCTTTCCCAAGCTTCATTTTACCTGTGTGTTTGTAGCTTTTTTACTCCCAGTTTTGTGTTTTAGAGCTAGGACCTCTGATTTTATTACAAGTTTCATTATTTTGTCTTCTAATTAAACTTCCTGGAATCTTGCTATTTTATGGTAACTTCCATTCAGATATAAAAAGATGTTTTCTGGACTCAAGGTAGAGAAGGAAAATTTTTAACTATGAAATGCTGGGGCAGAAGAGGAATTGCATAAAAACTTTTATACAAGTCCTGCTGTTTTGTCTGGGAAAGAGTTAATTTTATTCTTAGACACCTATTCCTGAGAGATCTGACAGATATTTAACTGTCCTTCCATATTTATTCTTAATCACATTTTTTAAAAATCTATTTCTTCTGCTCCAAATCACGAACTTAAAAAAAAAAAGTCCTTCTACATTTTGTTTATAGAGGGACAGCAAATGAAACATGCTGCTTCTTTTCCTAAAAGCTATAAGAGGTTTAGCATAAATTTTACAGAAGCCATGCAATTTCAAGTATACAATAGGAAGGCATCAGAGTGTCCAAATACTGCATCACTTATACAGCAACTGAAAAATATAAAGACAGAATAAAACTGGAGGAGAAATAATTCAAATTAATAAGTCTGCACAATCTCTTCTTTTGAACATTATGTTCTCAAGAGTCCTCTTCTTCCAACACACACACAAAGGTTCTGTGTAACTGGGTACCTTGCTGCCAGAGTCTTTGCTTGTGTTACACATCAGACTTCTCTACAACATGTGGCAAAATACAAGCTACCTTGAAATACAAGCAAAATCCCTGCCCCTATTAAATTGTGATTTTTTTCCCCTCTATCTTGCCCTTTAAAGTGTTAACTTTTTTAAAAAAGTACTTGTGTTTACTTCTTTTGTAAACCTCCATGGACACTGCTTCATTCCCCTGTAGTAAACATCTTATAGTTGATCCCTTTGGTTCCTACTCAAAGCAACACTTTGATTTCTTTTCAGATACCAGGGGGGACACTTTTAAGTTTCTACTATCTGGATGAAGTAGAGACAATAGAATCCAAAGAGCAAACCAGATCAGCTCTTGCAATATGGGAGAGTGGCAGCTTGGTGTGATCCTCCCTCAGTTTAAAACCTAGATCTCAAAACTTGCCATCTAGATTAATTTCTCCCTCAGATCCAGACATAATTTTTTTTATATCTTTTGCAGGTCAATCTCACTGGTAATGACAAAGGATTTCTAAAAGATCTATTTTGTATATATGAGTATACAAGTAAATAGCTAAAATATAAGTAATGTGAAACTTTTGTTAAGGACTTTAAGTAGAAACGACATCATTTTGTAGTTGTGCTCCTTTTAGTTGTGTTACTCCTGCATCCCATTGTCACATCAATAGGAAATGCTGGTTCAAAGGGTGAAGGAGACAAAAAGCACCACCCCTCTGAAAGAGACAACCTTTGCAATCACACCTCCAAGACTCAGTCCTCAGAGGACACATTTTACTCGTGGTTTGGAATGGCTGCAAAGCCTCACATTTCTCTGCTGTCATTTCCCTGTGTCCTGGCCAGTGCCTGCCATGAAACACAGCACAGCTGGAGACAGCCTTCCTTTGGCTGTGTCCTTCTGAGGCTCCCAACAGCCTGCCCCCAGGGAAAGCAAGCCAGGACAGTCCTTCAAACCTCTCCCCTTCTCCTTCAACAGGGAGAGCAAAGGCTCCTCTGCTATGAGCCCTACAAGGTGACAAGAGTCATGTGAGGCATGGGCTGAGCCCTGTCTGAGGGTGGCAAAGAAATGGAGTGAGGCACAGTGGGAAGCTTCAGCCTTGCTCTGAAGGAGCTTCACTTCAGTGTCAAGAGCTTTCATCCACACCAAAGCCAAACATGATTTTGTGTTTGCCAGCATTGGGTTTAAACCAAATTAAAATGTCTCCCACCTATCTATGGTCTCTGTGGTACCACCCTCTGTTAAAGGTCTGTGCATTAGGCATTTGGCTATAAGCAAGAAATACTTTCTGTCCTTGACATCTAGCCCTGAGCCCCATTACTGAGCTGTCTTTGCCACAGTAAAAACTGTTCCCTTGCTGCCAGTCCTCAGGGCCTGCCTCTCTAGAGCTGCAGGAAGATGCTGTAGTCAGACCTAGCATGGCCTGTTACAGCTTGTGCATAGGGACTGCCCTAAATCAATCACAAAAATGTCACCAGCAAAGAGATCAAACTTTAATATTGCTTTTTACAGCACATTCCCTTTTATCTGGTAAGAAGAGGATGCTGCTCAGCTCTCCTCAGTCTCATCTCCTGGTTCCTCAGGAGTTTATAAAACCCTGTTATGATTTTCTTTTGTTGTTGCTGCCGTTGCATTTTCCTGCACCTTCCCCCCACCAAAAACCTCTAGGAAGGCAGCCATCAAACCCTTCCAGAGCTCGCTTTTTGTAACTGCTCTACTTGCTCTTATATTTTCTTCTGTATGTGCATCTGTGTGCACACCACCTGTATCTTCATTAATATTTACTCTCTTTTGAGGAGGAAAGTGCTCCTCAATTTACTGGCATATTTACTTCATGTGCCTTGCTGCACACGGAGTCAGAAAACATAAAACATTTTCTCCCTTTGAACAATACAAACGCAGCCTGACACCAGATTTCCCTTGCCACCCCTCGGCGTCTTTCGTTACTCGCTCGGTGCACAAAACAATTTGCAGTTGCACAGATGCATAACACGATGATCCTTGAATACATTTCTTGGCTCTTGCACCCACCTTTCCTCTCCTCCTTCACCCTGCAGCTTGCTACCATGAAGAGCTGGTGAGCTCAGGGCTCCTTCCCTCCTCTCTACAGCCGGCTTTGGGAGCTGGGAAGCTGGGAGCAGGAGCAGGAGCATCGAGCCAGGGAGCAAACTCTGCACCATCCCTCTCCCTGTGGGGAAATGCAGCCCCTTCCCTCAAAATGCAAAGGGTGATCAGCAGGGAAAAAGCAGATTAGTTCCAAGGCACAACTCTTCCCCTAGCACTGCCCAAGGCACTGGAGCTAAACACTTCCACTAAATACAAGCACATGCCTGGAGGCACAGTCTTGCTCTGTTTATGTGCTTTATGAAGCTTTTTCTTCCTGCTGCAATCTTGGCTTCTTTCATAATGTTCTCAGTTGGTTTTATCTAAACCAATTTCTCCCCTTTTGCCACGCTAATCATATTTGACTCAATCTCTCCTACTGACTCCTCACACAGCTTTAACCATTCTCATATAGCAGGAACCATATGGACTCATTTCATAACTCTCTGATTCCTTGGGGAGTATCCCATGGACACCTTTCATCATCTTTCTCCACCACTCCACCACACTCCTCTCACCTCTTAAGTTATGTTCAGCTGGAAAAGGCTTCTGCTTGTTTAGTCTCAGTACTTGTCTGGGAAGCACAAATAGGACACCAGTTGAGTGTGTAGTTGAGAAACAAGCAAAACAGGGCAAAAATGATTGTAAGGTAGGCAGATAACAAAAATAATTGTCCTCACTCTTTATTATAACACATTCAGTCAGCAGCTTTTCTTAACCTTGTAAGTAAACATATGAGATGCATAAGCAAAGAAAATGCTAGGAATGGAAATACACTGCTTTAGGAACATAACAACCAGTTTGAGTCACAAAAAGGTCAGTGGAGTGAAATCCCAATGCTCATTCTAAGTATGCCATTGGTTGTATCACTGGGTCACATTTCATCCCATATAAGAAAGAAATTTAATATTACCAGCTCTTAAGATACCTGTCAGAACACACATTGCTTCTAACAAGGTTAACCCAGTTAAAATGTTTTTAACTCATTTACCTGGAAGCACTGGGCAGAGGAGAGAAACTAAATCTATCAGCACATGAAAAAGCAGGGAAACAGCTTCTGCCAGAAAAATATCCAATTTGTACCTTCACTGAATCCAACACATTAGAAACGTCTCCCTGCTTTCTAGCACCAACTTGGATGATCTAATTAGTTTAAAATCATTGGACCAAAGTTAATTAGAGAGAAAGAGAGAGGTGGGAGAATACACAGGTGCATCATATATTCCTCCATTTATATAGGAGGGGATGTAAAGCAAAATCCAATTAAACTATTCCAAAATTTGGAAAACCCAAGTTCAATAAGAGTCCCTGACCGCCAGATACCCAGGTTCATTTTTCATGACATTACCATAAGTGTTAAAATTTCACTCCCAAACACACCAAAATCCTGGGAGCAGGGGCTCATTGACCAGGTGAAGAGCTGCCAGATGAGAACCTGACCAGTGAAGCAGTGCCCTGATCTGAGGTACCACTGACTGTCCCTGGAGCATGGATGCAAGCAAACCCCATGCTGTGGGATCGTGAGTAACTGCTGGGGTCAGAGGAAACTCGGAAAAAAAAAAAAAAAAAAGCCTGAAACTACTGATTTTAAAAGTATCAGAAAATATTTTAATTTATAATTTATTTCTATTGTTACTAAGTTTCATTGTCTCAGGGTTAATATTCTTAATACTCTGAATTTGTGTATTCTGTTAGAACAAAATAATTAACCAGCTTTTAATTTGCTTGGCAATAAAGGATCCATCAGGATCATCAAATCCAATTCCTGGCCCTCTGTGGGATACCCCAAGATTCACACAATGTGCCTGAGAGTGTTGTCCAAATGCTTCTTGAACTCAGACAGTCATATTTTGAGATTTCTACTCATGTGGTTTTAAAAGGTCTCTGAAGCTGAAGAACACACTTGACTTACATCTAGCAAGAAAGGCTTGGTGACAGCAGAGTGGCACCAACGGTGACCTCCCTTCATGGTGGTCACTTGGTGGTCTCTGGCAAGCCCTGAGAGGTGCAGGGATCACAACTGGGATGGGGCATGGCCTGGACAAGAACTGTCTAGGGGTGGAAGGCAAGTAACTGGATGTAAAGGTTTTAAAACAGAGGAATGCACACTCACAAATAAAACAAAACCACCCCAAACTCCTCCCGTGGAGCACACACCAGTTCTTCCCTGACTGCCCACAGGGATGTTTCCACAAATACAAGGGCACTGAAGTACAGTGCTGCGTTTGTAATTTTCTCTCAGATAGTCTACCTTAAGATAAGGATAATTTGTCTCATACTGGATGAAACATTTTTATTTCCAGATATGTCTTTTGATGGTTTTATCCTTCAGTTTGCTGGGTAGAAGATCAGAAGTCCAGTTTCAACAGTATCACATCATATCAAATGTGGTAACATCACTGCATTGCTTTCCAGAAAGGTACACCATTGAAACCCTTGAGTCAATTCTCTATTGATTACTTACAAAAGGCAGCTGCCTTAATATAAAAGCACTTTGAAGAATCTTCATTCTTCTGTAAACAGATACATGTTTCTAATTGAGATTTTTAAAACTTTCTCCTTCAAAATTCTTCTTTCATCTGAAAATTATACATAAAGCACACCTAAAATGCATCAATCTCCTTTGCCATCAGCCAGCAGCCCCATATTTAGCTGCTGCCCTGAGCTGCATGAGGTCATGCAGAGATGCTGCACCGAAAAAAAAAACCAAAACAGTGCAAGTATGAAATACCATCAACAAATTTTTCATTCCTAAGTTAAGGGAAACGGTTGAATGATGCACCAGAAGAGATATTAATCTTGGGCATTCTGTAATCTTCTCTTTCCTCGGAGTAGTAGTAAAGCAAAGAGACATTTTTCCTTGGAAAGGAGTGACAAGCTGAAATATTCCTTCAGGCACCACATTCCTCATCTCACTTTTTATCAGACAGTAGGATTTATTTGGTTTAGCTGGGCCTAAACTTGTTATAGTGGCATCAGTGATAGAAATCAGAGGTAGATAGTGGAAGAGAAATTACAAACACCCTCCACATTATGAAATAATTTGATGTATAATGCATCCCCAATATCGTCCATAGGAGTTTAGGTTGGCAGGTGTTGTGACCTTCATCAGATAGATGCATCTCAGATAAAATATATAAATGATAATGAAATAATCACTTATAAAAACTCCAAAAGTTATAAAGCACCTAATTATTTTGCATCCCACAAGATATCTTCTTATACTTAAAAGGAAAACCAAAAGGAGATAGATTTAAACAGGGATAAAGAAATAGCAGGGCCCTTAGCTTCCTCCACATCCCTTCTTTTTTAATTTCAAGCAAAAATGCATTCCTGAAGAAAAATCTTGTATCAGATCTCTGTCTACTGAGAAAATAATGGCTGGATGGGATCAGTAGATGAATTAAAATGAAAAATAGGGGACACATTTTATCATTATAAAACAGGTAATTAGAGAATCAATTCAAGACATAAAATCAAACCTGGAAGCCATTAAAAAAAAAAAACACATAGGTAAAACAGAAAATATAGGCTCAGTGAAGAAATCAATGAGTGCAAATTTTTTAACTGGATAAGAAATCAAATTAAAAGATCGAAGTAGTTCACAAACCTTACCAGGTGATTCATGACAGCTTAAACAAAAAGAAGATAAGATGATTTAAGACTTTCTTAAGGTAGGGCAACATGGATATATGGAAAATAGGCCAGTCTTTGCTTTAGATCTAATCTGAGTTAAAATTTAACAACTGCACATTTGAAAAATTGTGCGTCTCCCAGAATTAGTAGTTGGCTCCAGGGGAAGAATGAAAAAAACAGTGAATAGTAGGAAGAATGATTATTTCCCAATTAGAATATGAACCAGTCAAAAGGGAATAAAGGAGAAACATGGAAGACAAATTGAAGTTCCACTACGCTGCCAAAAAAGAAATAGGCTTGACTAATCTTTGCTAAGCAAAACCCTTAGACAGGGATCGTACAGAGAGGATATGATGGTGGAAGAGGAAGAAAATCCTTGTTCAGTGAGCTTTCAAATCTCAATCTATTTTTATATCATAAATCTTGATAAGCAATGCTACAGACATTTCAGTTCAGATTCTTCATCCTTCTAGGCACAGAGTTATAGAATGGCTTCAAATATAAACACCATACCCATGGACTACTGATTTTTCTCTCATTATAATCTGTAACAAAATTGTAGAGGCTGCACTAAAGAATCCAAGGATTGCTTGTTCCCACATTGCCAAACTTCATCCAAGGGCTACCAACAGTCTGCTTTTTGTGAAGGACAGAATAGACTGCCCATGCTACCAGAAAATGATCACCCAGACATTCATGTCAGACTTTTTCCAAACTAGAATTTTTTCTGCCTAGAAATCAGACAAACCCACAGGATTAAACTCTACCTTGTATAAAGCAAACCAGTTGGAAGCCAAGTGACTTTGAATTTTATTATATAGCATAATGAAACCCTTAATATCAATACACAAACATTATCATTACAGAGAAACACATATGAGCTTGGGGATTTCCAGTCACTTTTTATAATGTTGTTTTATATTCTAAGCACAGTAAACATTTTCAAGAAGGATGGCATTGACAGCACTAGTGCATCCAGATAAAAAGCATAAGTTTACTCTTATAATTTTTCAAAAACATCATTTGTCAACTCATTGGAAAGCTTCTGTAATGTTCTTGCATTGTTATCCCTTCCTGCTCTAAAATTACTGTTAAAATTCAGATATCATATAATAGACCTTATATCTCAGTCTGCACCTATTCTTCACTATTTTTCACTAAATTTGAACAAAGCAATATAATGGCCATGAAAATAAACCAAGCACTGTGTCAAGACAATGCAACATTCTTTAGCTCAGTCTCAAGCATTTTTACCCTTCTTTTTTATCAAAAATATTCTTTATTCAGATATGCCCTACATTATCTTTTACCTTAAAATCAGTCAAAAAACATTCCAAGCAAAATACTATCTTTTAATGCTAAGTATTTTAAATTTTAAAAAAAAGAAAAATGGAATACAAAGCCCAACTAAAAGAGCAGTCTCATGTCTAGAGATTGTCTATTGAATGAACCACTGCACTGATCAAGAGCAGCACAGACAAACCACCATGCTTCAATTTCATCTTTACCTCTGACATCAGAAAAACAACAGTAAGACCCCTGAACATCAAGATGTGTGGCATCTCTGAGTTTGAAAGCTGGCACATGAGCATTGAATGAAATATGGCTATTTATTGCTAGGCATTAATTCCAGGCAGATTTGGTAATTATGGGGAGGAAGAATAATTCATTCATTATCCAGTTCTGAGCAGCAGAGAGGAGAGAGATCAGGTACACAGTGCACAACATCCACAACTTAGGCTATTACTTCAACTGGCAGACTAAATTGTAACACACTAGATTTTGTGGAAAGGGAAAAAATAAATTAATTTCTCATCTTCCATCCATCATCTTACAAAAATTGAATTAAAATTAAGTTCTTACGAAGAGCACTTATTTACAATGTTATACTCACTCAGTTCTCCATTGTCTGTGGGAGAAAAAAAATTGAGAAAATGGGATTACAGTGAGACAAGGGGAAAATATCAGCCAAACAAACTGACCTATACAGTGCCAATTCATATGTCTCTTCATCAAGAGTACAATGCTTTCACAATCCAGAAGAAACTTAAGCAAATTAATAAACTTCTCTACTATGTATATACCACTATTTTCATTATAAAATCTAAAAAACCTCAATGCTATAAACTGTTTAATAAGGATTTTGATTACATTTCTACACTATCAATTAATTCATCATGGCAAGACTACTTCAAGAGGTTCAGGCCTTTCAAACACCTACAATTAAAAGAATATAAATGAAAATATTTTTCCCTAGGAAGCTTTCATTTCACACACTTGTTTGTTGTCTTGTATGATGTTATTGTTTTGTATCAAAAGGATCTAATTTATTTTGGGACAGCTCAATTTTTTTTCTGGTTCTAATGTACGTTGTAGCAAAGGCAACAATTTCCTAATTTCAAGAGATATGAAACTTTCTTTAATGGGTGTTCTAGATGATCTCCAGGTGCATCACCACTGAGGAATGCAATTATGCCAAATTAATGCAATGTGTCATTATACACTCTTTCCTTATTAATGAAATGCTATATAAAACCCTCTTGTAATACACAGAAATCTCAGCTTCTGTTTCGCTCGAGGTGCAGAACCTGGAATACATTGGCAATGATACAAGATTTTATATAGGACAGCAACTAAAGGAAAAAATAATAATATAGAAAAATATGGCTCTGGGCTGCAAAGACACTGCCTTTTTTATAAAAAAATAAACCAACAGTAATTATCAAAATTATATGATGAAAAGCCAACGGTCTTCATTATTTAATATGAGTACATGAATAATTCAACACATCTTAAAATACCATACTGATTTTTACTTTTTTTTTTGTTAATAAAGAGCAAGAAAGCATCAGAAATTTTTACAATATAGATTCCCACATTCTTCTGGTAATACACTAGTCTTGAATATAAATTCCTCAAATGACAACTGGTTATTCTATTACGAAGATATTTTAGAGAAACAAAAAAACATTACTTCTTTTTTTTTTTTTTTTTTTTTGCTTTTGATGAAATCTATTCTACAGTGATAACTTTAGTTTAATCTTAATTGAAGCCTGTGTAAAAAAATGTAGGCTGGCTGTTCATGTGTTATATTTTTCTAAGTTGTAGTGATATGGTTGTTTAATACAAGCATTTCTTTTGGATGAAGTATGTTGCATTTACAATACAGCACTCAGCATGCAGGAATACATTCAGCACACTGATTTGTCATTGAATTATTATAAGTATTCTCTTACATCTGTTTTAACTATTAAGAAATTCTTTGGCAAACTAGTCTTTAAAAGTAGCCTTAGGACTAATCTCATCAGGTTTCCTCTACTCTCAATGGACAAACTGAAGTTTCTTCCAGGAGCAAGCCAGCAGAGGAAGGTGGAACTCTTTTTCTTTTGCTAGAAGAGCTACTACATCCTCTCCACTCATTATAGAGGGACTCTGCAAAGACCAGACTCCCAGGGTTAAAATTTATCACAGGTATGTGGGTCTTTGTTTTGTTTCACATTAGCAACTCATGAACCTCATAGTTCAAATATGAGAGTTAATTCTAGCTCATACCAAAGAAAACAGGAATCAAAGCCGTTGCTGAGTTTTCAAAGACAAAGTGCTCTTAAACCTTCCTGCTCAGAGAGCAAAACAAAATATATTCATGAAGAGAAGCTCACCAGCAAGATGAACTCAGGCTGCAGAGCACTGTTTTTTGTGGTCTGAAATTAAAGAGCAGCAGATTCTGCAGGTCTCATCTGAAAATATATTCAGTTTTGACTGAATACAAGAATGTAGGAGGGAAGAATACATCAGCATCTGCAATTAGTATTACCTTCTCAGAATGAGCAAATAAGGCTTTTTCTCTAGGCCAAATAAAGTCATGTCTTGTCAATGTCATCAGAAAACAGTCCTCTATATTATTTTCGATATAGAGGCAGAAATAGGATTACACTGAAAGCTGAAGTAACAAAAGAAAAGAACATCCTCCAGGAATACTTTTCTTGCAATAAAGTAATTATGCAAGATGAGCATATTATCTAAGATCCTTATCTGGTTAAGAAAAAAAACAGTTAAAATTCAAAGAAGGCCTTGAGTCATTAGACAGTTTTGAAGGATCATGTGCACTGAGCTTTTGGCTAAATGAATTATTAGTATTTTTCACGGATGATGTGAATCCATTTTTAAACAATTAGTCAGCAAGCATTATCAACCCCCTATATGCTGACAGTTACCTGTGTACTCTGCCAAATTAATGTTAAATATCTAGCAGAGGTCATACAAATCCTGTTTATGCTTCAAAATGATGCCATGATGAGAATGAAAGCCTTAACATTTACACTCAAACTGGCTTGTTTTGAAAAGAAAAGCCATAGGAGTGGAATGGGACAAGAACCTTTTGACATAGACATTTTTCAAACCTCTGGAAGATTTCAGGCATTGACTCTGATCCACACTTGAACAGTCTTTCTCGTCAACCACTGCCACCCCGGCACCTCGGGGAATACGTATAATTCACCAAATGCATACTGCTTTCTTACAGCCCCTTTCCTGAAAAACAGCAGTGAATCTGCTCCCAAACCACAAAAGACAGAGTGCTCACAGATGCTGGATGCTTCACAAGTTTCAGCTATGTCACTCAGCTGAAGCTATTCTATCTTCAATTGTAGCAGCTTTGCTGGGCTGGAAAAACATGTTTCATGAGGTTTAATTAGCTCTGAGAATTAATCTGCAGCACAGTGATGGGCCCTCTCTACAGAGGTTAAGACACAAAACTCACACTGATGTTCTGACTGTGATCACCATAACATATAAATACAGCATTATTACAGAAAAAGCTCTGTCAGAGGAAAAAAATAACCCTAAAACCCTGCTATACATACAGCATCTCTATCATTTGCAGGGAATACTGGAGAGAGCAACAAGCAATAGCCCCAAGAGGCTACAATACTTGAGAATCCTCTACTTGAGTAATGTACTATAGAAATGACAGAACTAATTCAAAGAGAGCTGGCAGCAGTCAGAAGCTATAAAATCCAGACAGCTTTTTGTACAATCACATAATAATAAGAATAATGGAGAAATAGAAAATGCATTTGTCTAGGACTAAGATATAATGTGCAAATATTCAGAAGAGCAGAGGTTGTTTAAAGCTCATTTACAGTGAGCTGTATTTATTTTCTTGACATGTGCACCACCCAATTTCTACTTGGAACTATCCATTTAGTCTTTAAATTGGACAATCATATAGCATTCAATACTACCTCTGCACAGTAAGGCATCAGTAAAACCTCACTGACTTCTAGCATTTTCCTTCTCTTTTGCAGATATCGGCATCTCTATGAAATCTCCTGTTAAGCAGTACCATAAAATGACATCTCCAGTAATAACATCAGACAGAGACTCTGTGCACAGCAGCCAGTTCTTGCAGGTTCTACACACTTTTCCCCCATGAATATTAAGTTGACATGCTGATATCAACACCTTGCTTCTCATTCCTGCACAGACAGAAAAGAATATATACTGTAGCCTGCATCTGACTGCTATCCTTACTAGTAACCTGTACCAGAAATTCATATTTACTCATGTTGCAACTGAAAAAAAACCCTGTTAACAAACCCCCAGCTGAAAGCTGCTACATTCCTCTCACACAGCACAACCAGCTCTCCTCCAGCACATTGAAGAAGGAGCAGGGCACACACACTGCAGCTAAAAAGCTGATTGAAAAAACAATGGCCACACACAGAGCACCAGAAGATGGTTCCTCAGGCTGTGCAACACAGCTTTTTTTTTTTCCCATCTGAAATGAAATTGGAGACTTAATCACCTGTCTCAATCAGGCTAATCTTATGTACTGATAGTCAAATTAAAAGCTTAGTGGGAAATTTTGTATTGCCAGGAAAAGATCCTTAGCTTCTACTGGAATAATTCTACAAAAAATTTAATTTTGTAAAAACGGCAATAATTTTATTCTTTGCACTTTCTTTATTCATTTACTCAGTGTATTTAAATTTTCTACTGTAGCCAGTCCCAGCAAAATATTCAGTCAATATATACCTGCTTATCACTGAGGCAACATATGATTAATAATTTGGTGCCTACATTTCAAATAATCCTCAAAAAAGCCAAACTTCTCATAGGAGAAATAATTTTAATGTGTATGACTAGTAAATCTGTATTTTTATTCTATTTGTAAAATTAATTTATATGAAAATTAGAGAATAAAACCCCCACACTAGAATTTTTACTCAATTTCATCTTGTGGTATTTTAGGAATTGATAATAATACATTTTCATCACATTCTGGGGCACTAGTTATTTTCCTGTAAAGGACTGTAAATCATGCAAAGAGATTATTTGGTAAAAATCCTACTTTTAACATCAATTTTGCAAACATTCATGTTTTTAAAGAAGTAATTACAAATGTGGTGATATTTTGCCATTACTTCATACTAATTCAGTTAATCACAGTTTGGCTTAATAACCTCCTTAGCTTTCAGTCATCTTTTATTTCCAATGATGTGTCAGCTTTGAAGTTTACTTAGCTCAGAACTAAGTTGTCTTGAAAAATGAAGTGGTTAAATTATAATTATTTATTTACCCTTTATACTGTTATTTCACTTTGAGGATCCCAAAACAGTTTAGCAACCTCAAAATACTCAACCTCATAAAATGCTTGCTCATGCAAATTTGTCTACACCTGCTTCATAGGAGGGAAGATTGCAGCACGGAGAAATTAAGCGGCAAGATGCCCCAAAAGCTTCCTGTGCCAGTCAGGACCAGCATCTTGTGACAACTCCTCACCTCTCCTTTTCCAGAAGATAAAACAGTCCTGTATATCACACCAAGGCAACTTCATCTGCATTTTCTCCTGAGGGCCTTACTTAAGCTAAGAAAAACCTAAGTAATTCTCCAACTTCTTCCTATGGCCTAAGACCACAAATCTGGCAAGGATCAAGAGAGAAACAGGAGGATAAAATGTACTTGGAAGCTTTCCATCTCTGGGCTGTACTCTCAGCACCCCACACAAGGAGGAGCTACCAGTGGTCGAGTACCCTGTGGTAGGAGCAGAGCTACTCAAGGGCTGTCCCAGTCCCATGTCTAGCTCCTGGAATGGCATCCACACAGGTCAGGGGGCAGACACCGGAAGACAGGACACCTCCTGAGAGAGGGCTCTGGGCATGGGAGTAGAATAATGTGGTCCCAGAGATGAGGAGAGAACTGAATGTCCTTTACACAGCTTACTCACCTCCCTCACAGCCTCCCCCACAGGTGCTGAGCCCTTCCCACAGCCCCTCATCGTGTCACCCTTCCCAGCAACAAACCCCTGACACACCACACAACAGCAGCCTAAACTCAGTGAGTCTCCATGTCTTCTATGTAGACCAAACATATCATGGCAGCCTTATGATGGATCAAACTTGGGATTTACTGCAAATATCAAAGAAAACATTTACTGGTCTAGATGCATCCCAAGTACTTCATTAGTACTGAAATACCCTGAAAGGGAAAATTAGATTTCATTCACATGGAGATATGATGGAGTCTGCATCCTTGGAGATACTCAAAACCCAACTGGACACAGTCCTGGGCCAACAGCTTTAGGTGGCCCTGCCTGAGAAAAGGATTAGACAAGGTGACCTCCAGGGGTCCCTTCCAGCCTCAGTCCTTCCTGTGATTCTGTAGTTCAATAAATAACAGATATGTATTTGCCACATATTTAGAGTAGAAGTATTTTGTACAAAAGTAGTATAAGGCAAATTTGTGTCTGTGAGTGTATAACACTAGTCTACACTACAGTTGCAATTCAAGGACTCACAGAAAGTGCACTGAAGACAGGACAGAAGGGGAAGATGCATCTCCTGAGAGCCTCTCAGAAGGAAAGAAACCTTGAGGTTGCAAATCTCTTACACTACTGACACAAGTTTTTGGAGGTAACACACTACTGAGTTTCCCACTTGTCTCCAACAGCTTCCAAGCCTCAAGGAGGTCCACTCTCCAAGGCAGCACTCCAGAAACCCATGGCTGAGGAAGCTCCTTAGTTTAACCAATGTTGAGAAGCACCTCAAGAGAACCTCGAATAAGAAAGTCAGAAGACCAGCGACAGTATTTTCTAAGTGCATGAAAGTTTCTAATTTTTTAGCAAGTTTCTGTATTTTGTTATGTTAGAAACAAAAAAAAGCTGAAAGAGTAAGAATGGTCTACAAGCAAACATGGTAACACCAGAGCATACATCACCCACAGAAACAATGCAGCCAAATAAATTTGTGCCACCAGAAAGCCTTTCTTAAATCAGGAGCTGATGCAGTTTCCAATAAAGTGCAAGAATTGTTTTCAGACTTGGTATTATCTAATGTCATTCAGCGTGTATCATCTAATAAGTTTTTCACAGGAGGTGTAGTTGAGAGGAGCCTCACAACTTGTAAAATTCATGCTGTGATTTTATAAAAACATAAACATCTGAAACAACAAGGAAGGACTAAGCAAGTGAAAGAACCTTTACTGTAATGGCTTTATGAAACAAACAAATTTGTTCCCTTTGCATTAGTCAAACACTTCACATACCTCTGAACTGCAGGACTTTAAATTGCCATCAGCAGTGGAAAATGAATGGCACAAGGGCACAACCCATACCCTGGCACGTCCTAGTCCTTGTTATCTCTTATTTGCAGTCTTTTGCTTCTGGCCCTGTATGTGTGTGTATTTCATGGCCCATGCCTCAGAAGCCTGCATGTGGAGCAAACTTCTATCAGGCAGCTCTTCCTGCTGCTCCCCTGCACCACCTCGACTGGCAGAGACCTAACAGCATCTCCACAAAGGCAAGGGGAGCAAAGAACTCCTGCTAAAATAACTCCCAGCAGGGAACTACTGGTAAAGTGACTTCTCTGCTACAACTGCCTAAATTCTCATTTAAACTCATTTGATTGCAAAGACTAACTAACTAAATAACTCCACCTATACTTTATAGAAGATACTCTTTAAAGTATTTTATCTGACGTGACATTAAATACCTAGTTATTCCTACATCAGTAGGTAACAGTACAATGCTCATGGGAAGTTACAATATTTGTTATCTGTTTTCAAATGACAAAACCCTACAGCATTTTCTTTAATTTAACTCTTCGTTTGGTCTATTCACTCTTTTTCAGGTTTCAGTGCTCCCCTGGGAAACATTTTCACAGCTGAAAGTATGCTGTGTCATCTGTTATTCCCCATTTAAAAATCTTAGACTCTAGTGCAGAAGTACACATTAATCATTTATACTGTATAAATACATGAAAAATTAATAGCCCAGCTAGGATTCCAAGGCATCCATTTAATGAGCTGGGACTCAAACCTAGGAGCATCATGTCATTACCCTTGCCCATGTATAAAATAGTTCTCAGAAAGCTTCATCAAATGAGACCTATTACTTCAAATTCAGCACATTAGACCTGTGAATTAAGCATTCAAAAACCAAATTAAGCATTTACTTTCTGCAAGACAGGAAAAATAACCTTTCTTCTTAGTTACAAACTTGTTGCAGAATACTGAAAATTCAATTTTAGGTCTTGTAAGAGAAAAAATTTAAAAAAAAGATATTTAGCAAACTTGCTCTAAGCTTTAGTTAGTTTAAAATAAAGCCCAGTGACTATAAATGAGAGAATGCTTGGCAATTTTCAAAATATTTGGATACACTTTGAGAACATCAATTAAAGCCATGCTTACTGCTGCAAGAACAATTAATGTGACAAATCCCAATATCACAAGCACAAATAATGAAGAAATAATAAAAAGCAAGCATCAAATTATGTAATTATTTTGTTCCAGCACTCTGAATTGTGATCTGCCTTCATAGCCAAAAGTATATGTAATTGCATTTCCACAGACTGAATAGGGCAATACAACCATGCCTATTTCCATGACAACTGCAATCATGGCATCTGCTTTAACTTGACCAGAAAGTCTGTGCCAATGCCAACTGTACCTGGATGCACTTTGAAGAACCTACAGGAAGGCCACAAAGTAGTTCATTCTTAGAATCAGTAATTTTTCTTCTTACAAGTGGCAATTTAAAAGCTTTTTATTTTTTTTAATGCTATATCGCATCCCATCAGGAAAAATGGAAAAGGTCAAAATAAATAACAAAAGCAGGTAAACTGATTGCCTCTCAAAAGGGGAGGGCAGACAGGCAGGAAGAAACTGGTGGAGGATGCAGCAGCATCAAGCCAACTGTTTTAACATAAAAACCTTTGCCTCAAAGCAAGAATTTCTAGAGAAGGAACTGACATATTTTCAGAAAAAAACTAAGTTGTAAGATGTAGAGTTGGAACATATCAATAATCAGATGAACCGTGATTCTCTCTTAAAATGTTTTTAGAATGAAGTTCATTATTACTTAGAGAATAATGAGCCATTTGCATCTATATTGTGCAAGAACACTTGATGATCAGGAACAAGCTCTTCTGTGACCTGCAAATGCTTTACAATTATGGGCTATGTTTCTATATTTCCTTAAGCCAGAATGATAACTCTAATTTATTCAAAACTCATTTGTATTTTCCTCAGAGCAATTCACAATTCACATAGCTACCAAAAGAGAAAAAAAAATTAAAAATGTGAACCGGCTGCTGGCAGCCTTTTAACTAAAAAACACGGTGTAAGCTTTTACATACTTCAAAGGAAATGTGTCTGCCCATAAGCCAAACACAACTCTACATTCTAATAAAATCAAAACTATAGCATGAAGATGGCACCATGACCTTAACCAGATTGCAAAGATCTGATTCCCAGTTTTGAAATGCTTCACGTTATGGGAAAGATAAAATTTCTCAGGTTAAATCTCAGTGTAAATCAGTCTGGTTTCGTGAGAGCACATGCATATGCAAACCTATGTATTTCAATAGTAACTGCCTGCACATTCAGCCCCTTGCCAAAAAACTGTGCTGCTGGTCACCTGTGACCTGCCAAACTATAGAGTCTGTCCTGCCCACCCTGCCTTAGAAAATTCCAGTCTCATTATGGGTCAGATCCCAACACTGCTCAGTTCAGGGGGTATTTAAAACTCAGTGGGGAAAAGATGTTGCCTGTAAAGAGTCAGAGTGAGGACACAGACTGATGGCAGTGTAAGCAATGAAACCTTAATTCAGTCCAAACCTTTCAGTAAACTGTCCTCACCAAAGCAGGGTTAACTCTGGCTCTTAATTATGGAATTCCCCAAATTTATACTTTTCCCACCACCCTGACCTCTTTCTATATATAAACCTCCAACTCTGCAAAATAAAACATAACTGTTTCAAGGACACAAAATTTAAAAATGTCAAAGTACAGGATCCTTCCCTCAAATCAAGATAGAAGTACTATAATTCACTAAGTGGGTAAGTTGTGCTTCATATCTTAGAGGCATATAATTTTGATATAAAATTATCATGTATCACTGATGCAAAAGAATATTTCTTTTTTGAATATGAACCAAAACAAGCATCAAAACAAAACAAGTATAAAGAAGTGGCTCCTGCAACATACAAAGCATCATGAAAATTTGATACAAAAAAATGCTGAGGAAGCCTGTCTCATGGCAGTGGAAGAATGTATTATTAACAATAGCAATAATGAAAAAATCCATGATAACTTTACAATAAAAGTCCTGAGAATTACAAATTTCGCAGACAATGATGGCATCTGGGGTTTGTTTTCTCTTGTCAACAAATTCTTTGTTCTGAACGATGGCAAACTTACCTAAATAACTTGCTACCATCACATCTCTGGACACTGAGAAATATAATAAAAGGGGGGAAATTATGCAGAAAGACTGACAGGAGTGAGCACAAAGTTATACTTAAAATTAACAATGAAGGAAGACTGGGAAAGAAGTGAAAATGTAGCCCCTGACATGGTTAATATGGAGGAAGAGATGCACTCTGTGTAAAGGCAATGAAACAAAAGTGTACAGAATGAATTCTAAATTTACAACAAGTGATAGCACCTGAGAATCAAATGAACTGCTGTAGCATTCAACATTAAATTATCCCTTGTAATAATGAATAATGGTTTTGCTATATATCATATGCTGAGCCTAACCATTACATAACAGTTTAAAGTCTATCAAAGTAAATTACTGTCACTATTGAGCAGCCACAGGTCTCAGCATAATTCACTTCTACAAATTCACTCAGTTCAATTAATTCCTCATGTGCTTAGCTGTACTGCTTGTTTGAGCACACTGCTTGAGTCTGCTGAATGTTGCAGGGCCTCCTATCTTTGATGGTTGACCCTGATACCTAGAGATGCTGTCTTTCCTTGAGTGAAAACAAACAGGTTGTTTTGGTTTTTTTTAAGAAGGGAGGAAGGAGCTTCATAAACACAGCAAAGCCCTTAAATCCTGAGCTTTTCTTGCAACATGTTCAGAAGAGGCCCAACATGAAACTGCTCTCATCCTCTGGCTGTCCAGACACTGATTCATTTCACTGTCCAGTAATCACATATAGGTTTGACTTCTCTGGGAAATTTGTGACTATAAACCCAGCAACCAGAGTTTTAATCTCTGGCACCAAATGGGTTTGAGCTGAACTACCCTTCGGTGAGGCACAATCAAAATCTGAGCCTGATGTTAAAAATCAGAACCCAGGTACACCCAGGCTGGTAAAAAAAATGTTATCTATTAAACATGGAGGAAAAGATGGCAAAAGGCTGTGGAGCAAATGGTCTTTTCAAAGGGCATAAACTGCAGAACTCACCCAGGCCAAATGACCATGCAATATAAAGCCAGGCCCCTATGAATCTTGCATAAAGAAGACTCTTATCCCAGAGAGTAATTCAGGTTGTAAGGGATATATGGACATCTCTAGTTCAACCTACTGGCCAGGTCAAACCAGGATTCCCCTCAGGACTTTATCGTATTTAGTCTTGAACATATCAAAGGATGGAAACTGCACAGCCTCAGGGCAATGTGCTTCACTGCTTAATTATTCTTATGATAAAGCTTTCTTTCCTCATATCCAGTCTGAACATCCGCCTTTTTAATTTATTACTATAACCTGTCATTCTTCAGGTACATGCATCTGAAAAAGGTTCAGTTATGCCTTCTTCATAATTTGCTGGCAGGCTGCTGGTTGGTCCTCCTGATCTGAGCAGTATATCTATCCCTATAGCTGATGTGTTGACAAAATAATTTTTAAATTATATAAATAGTATAAATCTAACCTTCATTCAATATTTATCACTGTACAAAATTTAGGCTTTCTCTTGGTTTTCATAATAAAATTTTTCTGACTTCTACAGTAGAGCAGATTATTGCCATTACTTCTTGCAATGGAACTAGAGTGTTTTTATATTCAGTCATTTCCTTAAGAAATGAGGAAAGTCATGAAATTAGAGCGTGGTGATTAATATTTTTTTTAATACCAATGCAACAACCATAGCAGGCATTAAAGAGAGAAACAGGTCCAAATCCATCCTTTCCTCACCCATTCAAAGGCACTGTGTCAGTGCATGCAAATCGTACTGCAGTCTGTACTATCCAAACCCAGAAATGGTAGCATTTCTCTCAAGCTGCTGGGTAAGTTCATGTCATCTTAGATCCTTTCACAGCTTCCTCCATCTCCTCAACACAAAACACAGGAATCCAACAGCAGATAACCAAAGAAAAGGAAAGTCAAATACCAATTCAGTAAAGGCTTTGTGATGTCTGTTAAAAGAACACACTGTGGAGATAAAAGCTCCATTACAGCTACAGAAGTTCAACTGTGCAATGCAGGATCTTAGAGTGATTAGTTATCTGTCCTCCCAGAAAAACCTAATTATTCTACTTACTCTATGGCAACTAATGGTTCATATTTTGAGGAAGGCAAGCATGGGAGCCTCGTTTTAGAAAACCCTCGAGTAAATCTTAGGTTACTTCATCACTTCCATTTTCTCTGCCTTGCAATGTACAGGGTCTCTTTTTGAGGGAAAAAAGGAGGGTGGAGGAGGGCAAGCAGCACAACTATAACTGCTATTAAGAATTTACAAAACATTTAGAGAGATGGCCAAGAAAGAGAAAAGACTGGAGCTCAACTGAACCAGACAAAGCTGGTTGGACACTCAGGCTGAGTGAGCTGTAGCCCACCTGGAGACCAGCACCAACTGGAGGGACAGCTGCAGGGGTCTGTCCTGAGACCTGTCACATCTTTTCCAATGACCTCCAGGATGCAGTGGTGTGCACTGTGCCTTGGTAGCAAAGGCAACCTGCAGCTCCTGGGACATATGAACAGGGCCACAGCTCTGAGATTGAAATCAGGGATTGTCCCCCTCTGTATAGCACACATCAGACCAGCAGGTGAAAGGAGCTGTCTCCCTGTGATGATAGCAAGGCAGCTGAGCAGGTAACCCCGAGAGGCTGTGCCATCTCCATCCCATGGGGATCCATCCCATGGGGATCCATGGGTTTTTCAACTTCCAAGTAGTCCAAGCCCTGACTGAGAAGCCTGGTCCAGAGCCAGCCCTGATGTGGGAGGAGATAGGCCCACATCCCACTCAACCAAGGAGGACCATAAGAGAGATGAGAGAAATTAAGAAGCTGTGCTGGCCAAACCATCACTGCCTGGACAGGGCAACATGAATGGTATTGCAGCAGCAGCAAGCTCTGCCTCTCTCCTGGTTTTGGGAGGGCACCCAACTCCTGGGAGAAAAGTTCTCAGTTGTCAGATGCCAAGAGATGCATGTGAGCAGAGAAAGTACTGAACAGTGAACTGAAAGGCTTTAAGTGACAAAATGTAGTTTTGTATATACTCTACAGATTCTGGAAGGAAACAAATAAAAAAAAAAAAAAAAAAAAA
>VZRX01010769.1:209998-255483 GCA_013398075.1 Notiomystis cincta
AAAAAAAACCAAAAAAAAACCAAAAAAACCCCACAAAATAAAAGCTCATTAACAAGTATTTGAAGCCAGAAAAGGATAAAGCAGTACAACTCAAAATATGAATGTATTTTACAGAGAAATACTAAAAAAGGAATTAAAATTTTCACCTACAGAAAAGGAAATGAAGACACAGAACAGACAAATGCTTGAGTTGAGCCCCTCAAGTGCACTTTAGAGAACATTGAACAGGTAAGTATTATTTGAATACCCAAGAGCTACTGGAAATAATCACTTTTTCAAAGAAAGCCAAATTATTAAGGTCTGTCAAATTTATTATATTAAGCATTATGTAATTAACAAAATGATAACTGTAATTTATGTTGGTATAATGAACTCTGCAGTTTGGTATATGTAGTCTTACATACATTCATCAAGCTGAAATTTTGATTGGTGAAAATTAAATTTTACTTCCTTTGGGAGGTGACAGTATTCTAGCTAGATTTTTCTCATTGATTTTCTGTAAATATACAGTAGCAGTTTAGTGCTACTCATATATAAAAAGCCTGCTCTTCTTTACACAGTAGAACAATTAATTAGAGCGTTGTTGACATTTTCTACAGAGAGAAACAGGGAAGTATTTAAAAGAAATATAGAAAACTAAAAATATACCATGTTGAACCAATAAAAAAAGAATAGACTCATCTATTTTTAATTGTATTGTTCCCATTACATAAGCCTGGAAATAGTTTTCATTTTCACAAGGCTTCCAGACAAAATGTTGAGTTATTTTGGAAAAGCCTCATTTATATGATAACATGAGGTTTTTTTGTTTACCAAAAAATTAAAATGTCAAAACTTTGAAAATTCTGTCTAAAAATTACCATTGGAACCTGTACAAAACTTTAATTGTGCATGTGTAGGTGTGTGCATACAAAAAGAAAATTAAATTTCAGGAGAAAAATAACCAGTTCTTTACCAGAAGGTAGTGCTCTCCAGATTCATTTCACTTAGGAATTCACCGTAAAAAATAAAGCCAAATTAGTCATTGAACTATCATCTCACTCCCTTAGCATTGACTGGATTCAGTGGAAACAAAATAATAAAAGAACAGTTTCAATTCGTGGTTTATATCAAAATGTGTTTCAAGCACAGGTACCTTGCAGGTCTAAGGATACAAAGGTCTGATGTAAATTTTGCATAAGAAACAATGGATGAAGTAGCTAAAATAAGAGGGTCGAGGCTGAAGAAATTCAGCTGTTTTGGCCATTTAAACCAAGCTTTTTCGTACAATCACAGAATAACAGACGGGTCTGTGCTGGAAGGGAACCTAAAGACCACCTAGTTCCACCCCCCTGCCATAGGCAGGGACAGACTGTTCACTAGACCAGACTGTTAAAGCCCCATGAGTCCTGGCCTTGGACACTTTCAGGGATAGGGAGCCCACAAGATCTCAGAGCAACCCATTCCAGGGCCTCACCACATTCACTGTAAAGAATTCCTTCCTCATATCTACTCTAAATCTATCCTCTTCCAGCTCAAAGCCATTCCTCCTGGTCCTGTCACTACATGCCTTTGTAAAAAGTTCCTCTCCAGCCCTCTTGTAGCTCCCATCAGGAACTGGAAGGCTGCTGTCAACTCAGTGCCTTCTCTTTCCCAGGCTGAACAACCTCAACCCTCTCCAACTGTTCTCATAAGAAAGGTGCTCCAACCCTCTGATTATCTTGGTGGTCCTCCTCTGGACTTGCTCCAACAGATCCCTGTCTTTCCTGTGCTGAGGATGCCAGAGCTGGACGCAGATCCAGGTGAGGTCTCGTGAGAGCTGAGTAGAGGGTCAGAATCACTTCCCTCAACCTGCTGGCTACAGGTTTTAAACAGTTGACGGAAATATTAAATTATATACACAAGCTAATGCATATGGGGATGGTGAATTAAAGTCTGACATACAGGACAGTGTTGGAAAAAGGCCTTCTGTGGGCAGCAGCAGTACAGGAGCTCCTCACAAACCTCCCCACAAAATGACTGCGAGGCCCAGATGAACTGATAGGGAAGAGAGACCCACAGTCACAGAGAGATCAGTGCTGAAATGTGGGGTCTTGCTTGAGTCCCCATATTCCAAGAGATGCAGCAGAGAGCCATAAACTACCCAGAGAAAAGAGAGAAGCAGCTGGTCTGTGAGACTTGGCTGCTGTGACTGGATTCACAAACAAACGGCAGATGCATGTGACTCAAATGCAAAGTAACAGCAGGTCTGGAAAAGGCACTTCAATCTCACAGCACAGGAGAAGAACAAGAGACAAAAGTTGACACTGAAGTCAATAAATTCATATGAAGAAAGGAGAGAAAGTATTCACATTCATCTATAATACAAGAGTAAAAGCAGTACAAGAGCCACGGCATCTCTCAAGAATGCAGAGAACAAATACTCTTCTGAAACAGGCAGATCTCAGTCACACATTAGGGGACACAGGCAGGGAACAGCCTGCTTGAACAGCCTGCAGCAAGCAGATAGAAGTACAAGGTCTAGAGGTCCCTTTGGGCTTCATAAGATGAAATATGGGCTTCAGGGGATGAAGTAAGAGTGCTCAACATGCTTCATTCCAAAATGGGGGTAATTGTGCCTGCTGTGCAGAAGCAACATCTCGCTGCAATCAGTGCTGGGACACCAAGGCTACCCAGGTACAGCAGCCTGCACAGAGGGCACAAGGATGGCTTGGCATGCCTGGGACTTCTCATGTTCTGCAACATCAGTGCTAGCAAGCTCCCTCAGCCAAGGCTACCCAGCAGTGCATTTCTTGAGACACACCACCTGCTCCTCTCCAACACTGGTTTTTGCTTATTATTTTGAAAATTACTAGTTAGTTTTCAGTTCATTGTGTTCCAACAGAATTATTTCTAACAGTGGTAGTGCAAATTAAAGGTTTTACAGAAAGAATTTAATAAATTGAGCCAGTTTAGTACTTACCAATATAATTATTTTTTAAGGTGAAGAAAGGTAAAATACACAAAAATGACAAGTTTTTCATATTCCTGCTATTAATAATCAAGTTTTACAGAACAGTCTAAACAGCCTCAAAATTTCCCCAGTCAATTTTTAAAAGAATTGACAATTTTATCATTGTATTACTTAGGTTGTTTTAAAACAGCCAATCTGTAATCCACACAGGGCAACATGGTGTTACTTATTTTACTGGCAGTATGGAACAATTTTCTCAAACAGTCAAATACCTGAATACCTCGTCCTCAGGCTGTTTGTTGTTATACAACTTNTCACTCCCTTAGCATTGACTGGATTCAGTGGAAACAAAATAATAAAAGAACAGTTTCAATTCGTGGTTTATATCAAAATGTGTTTCAAGCACAGGTACCTTGCAGGTCTAAGGATACAAAGGTCTGATGTAAATTTTGCATAAGAAACAATGGATGAAGTAGCTAAAATAAGAGGGTCGAGGCTGAAGAAATTCAGCTGTTTTGGCCATTTAAACCAAGCTTTTTCGTACAATCACAGAATAACAGACGGGTCTGTGCTGGAAGGGAACCTAAAGACCACCTAGTTCCACCCCCCTGCCATAGGCAGGGACAGACTGTTCACTAGACCAGACTGTTAAAGCCCCATGAGTCCTGGCCTTGGACACTTTCAGGGATAGGGAGCCCACAAGATCTCAGAGCAACCCATTCCAGGGCCTCACCACATTCACTGTAAAGAATTCCTTCCTCATATCTACTCTAAATCTATCCTCTTCCAGCTCAAAGCCATTCCTCCTGGTCCTGTCACTACATGCCTTTGTAAAAAGTTCCTCTCCAGCCCTCTTGTAGCTCCCATCAGGAACTGGAAGGCTGCTGTCAACTCAGTGCCTTCTCTTTCCCAGGCTGAACAACCTCAACCCTCTCCAACTGTTCTCATAAGAAAGGTGCTCCAACCCTCTGATTATCTTGGTGGTCCTCCTCTGGACTTGCTCCAACAGATCCCTGTCTTTCCTGTGCTGAGGATGCCAGAGCTGGACGCAGATCCAGGTGAGGTCTCGTGAGAGCTGAGTAGAGGGTCAGAATCACTTCCCTCAACCTGCTGGCTACAGGTTTTAAACAGTTGACGGAAATATTAAATTATATACACAAGCTAATGCATATGGGGATGGTGAATTAAAGTCTGACATACAGGACAGTGTTGGAAAAAGGCCTTCTGTGGGCAGCAGCAGTACAGGAGCTCCTCACAAACCTCCCCACAAAATGACTGCGAGGCCCAGATGAACTGATAGGGAAGAGAGACCCACAGTCACAGAGAGATCAGTGCTGAAATGTGGGGTCTTGCTTGAGTCCCCATATTCCAAGAGATGCAGCAGAGAGCCATAAACTACCCAGAGAAAAGAGAGAAGCAGCTGGTCTGTGAGACTTGGCTGCTGTGACTGGATTCACAAACAAACGGCAGATGCATGTGACTCAAATGCAAAGTAACAGCAGGTCTGGAAAAGGCACTTCAATCTCACAGCACAGGAGAAGAACAAGAGACAAAAGTTGACACTGAAGTCAATAAATTCATATGAAGAAAGGAGAGAAAGTATTCACATTCATCTATAATACAAGAGTAAAAGCAGTACAAGAGCCACGGCATCTCTCAAGAATGCAGAGAACAAATACTCTTCTGAAACAGGCAGATCTCAGTCACACATTAGGGGACACAGGCAGGGAACAGCCTGCTTGAACAGCCTGCAGCAAGCAGATAGAAGTACAAGGTCTAGAGGTCCCTTTGGGCTTCATAAGATGAAATATGGGCTTCAGGGGATGAAGTAAGAGTGCTCAACATGCTTCATTCCAAAATGGGGGTAATTGTGCCTGCTGTGCAGAAGCAACATCTCGCTGCAATCAGTGCTGGGACACCAAGGCTACCCAGGTACAGCAGCCTGCACAGAGGGCACAAGGATGGCTTGGCATGCCTGGGACTTCTCATGTTCTGCAACATCAGTGCTAGCAAGCTCCCTCAGCCAAGGCTACCCAGCAGTGCATTTCTTGAGACACACCACCTGCTCCTCTCCAACACTGGTTTTTGCTTATTATTTTGAAAATTACTAGTTAGTTTTCAGTTCATTGTGTTCCAACAGAATTATTTCTAACAGTGGTAGTGCAAATTAAAGGTTTTACAGAAAGAATTTAATAAATTGAGCCAGTTTAGTACTTACCAATATAATTATTTTTTAAGGTGAAGAAAGGTAAAATACACAAAAATGACAAGTTTTTCATATTCCTGCTATTAATAATCAAGTTTTACAGAACAGTCTAAACAGCCTCAAAATTTCCCCAGTCAATTTTTAAAAGAATTGACAATTTTATCATTGTATTACTTAGGTTGTTTTAAAACAGCCAATCTGTAATCCACACAGGGCAACATGGTGTTACTTATTTTACTGGCAGTATGGAACAATTTTCTCAAACAGTCAAATACCTGAATACCTCGTCCTCAGGCTGTTTGTTGTTATACAACTTTGAATATTTATTGCAAGCAGCAAGTCCCATCAGGCTGTTATTCCTACCTTAGCTATTGCAGATTAACAGGCTGCTCTTGTCATGCAGATGCTGCACTTATTTTCTTCCACTGCTTAGAGACATCAAGAGAAAAACAATTTTCACTTAAATCATTATAATTTCCTTAAAGTGATCATATTTCACCATCAGGTAACTCATGCATTAGCTCGCAGCAGTACAGACTATTAAATTATCCTCGCTGATTTGCTGCAATCTGGAGCAATGGCATAGTATGGCAACATTTCAAAGTCCCAGTCTCACTGATGGCCCTCACCAGAGTAAATTCAAAGCCAAACACTGTGTATTGCCACAGGAATCAGGACATCACTCAGTAACTTCACAGAAGTCCAGGCTCCTGCATCATGTTGGGCTCCCCACTCATGGACTCCAGAGTTTTCCCTGGCTCCTTCCACAGCTGCCTCCAGCTTCCTTGGCTCTTCACAAAAAGAGGATCCCATGTTCAATACAATCAAACATCATAAAATCTGCTTTTTGAGGGGCAAAGATTTCTCCTAAACACTTTATTTTGCAGCCACATCCCCTTTCAACTAATCCCTCCACATACAGGTACACCTTACAGCACTTTAGACAAACTGCAGGTGTATTTGCAACGGTGACCCTTCATACTGGAGAGAATCAGATGCATACAGGTGCACTTCAAAAAGCCAAACCAACAGATTATTCTCTCAGTCTAGCCTTCCCTCTTTCCAAATAAGTCATGTTTGAATGTGACTGAACTACATTTAGATTGGGGATTAACCTAGATAGCTGCAGCAGTTTCCCAGCTCTCTCCACTCCATATTACCCCCTCACACCACACTTTCCTCCAATCCCAAACAAACAAACAAAAAAACCCAAATTACTTTTCAAAGTGTCAGTCACTTTCTAGCAAAAATAAGACCAAATCAAGGGTCCAAACAACCAAAATTAATTTTAAAAGCCCCAATATTCAAGTAGCGTACAACCTGCATGTAAGAAATCCAGGTGCTAAGGAGGATGTGCCAAAGCAAATCGTCCTGACTTTCTCAGAGCTTTTGCAGGACTCTGCGTACACAATGAACAGAAGAGGCATCATTTCTGTAGCACACAGCACTCTGCTGAACATTAATCATCATTACACACTTAGATTTTGCAATATGCAAGACTGATTACTGCTCCACAACTGCTCCCCAGCTCTCCCAAGCATGCCAGCACTCAATGCTACTCCTCTCCACTTTCTCACAGAGAAGTTAAAGGAAAACNTCCTCTCCAGCCCTCTTGTAGCTCCCATCAGGAACTGGAAGGCTGCTGTCAACTCAGTGCCTTCTCTTTCCCAGGCTGAACAACCTCAACCCTCTCCAACTGTTCTCATAAGAAAGGTGCTCCAACCCTCTGATTATCTTGGTGGTCCTCCTCTGGACTTGCTCCAACAGATCCCTGTCTTTCCTGTGCTGAGGATGCCAGAGCTGGACGCAGATCCAGGTGAGGTCTCGTGAGAGCTGAGTAGAGGGTCAGAATCACTTCCCTCAACCTGCTGGCTACAGGTTTTAAACAGTTGACGGAAATATTAAATTATATACACAAGCTAATGCATATGGGGATGGTGAATTAAAGTCTGACATACAGGACAGTGTTGGAAAAAGGCCTTCTGTGGGCAGCAGCAGTACAGGAGCTCCTCACAAACCTCCCCACAAAATGACTGCGAGGCCCAGATGAACTGATAGGGAAGAGAGACCCACAGTCACAGAGAGATCAGTGCTGAAATGTGGGGTCTTGCTTGAGTCCCCATATTCCAAGAGATGCAGCAGAGAGCCATAAACTACCCAGAGAAAAGAGAGAAGCAGCTGGTCTGTGAGACTTGGCTGCTGTGACTGGATTCACAAACAAACGGCAGATGCATGTGACTCAAATGCAAAGTAACAGCAGGTCTGGAAAAGGCACTTCAATCTCACAGCACAGGAGAAGAACAAGAGACAAAAGTTGACACTGAAGTCAATAAATTCATATGAAGAAAGGAGAGAAAGTATTCACATTCATCTATAATACAAGAGTAAAAGCAGTACAAGAGCCNTCAAACAGTCAAATACCTGAATACCTCGTCCTCAGGCTGTTTGTTGTTATACAACTTTGAATATTTATTGCAAGCAGCAAGTCCCATCAGGCTGTTATTCCTACCTTAGCTATTGCAGATTAACAGGCTGCTCTTGTCATGCAGATGCTGCACTTATTTTCTTCCACTGCTTAGAGACATCAAGAGAAAAACAATTTTCACTTAAATCATTATAATTTCCTTAAAGTGATCATATTTCACCATCAGGTAACTCATGCATTAGCTCGCAGCAGTACAGACTATTAAATTATCCTCGCTGATTTGCTGCAATCTGGAGCAATGGCATAGTATGGCAACATTTCAAAGTCCCAGTCTCACTGATGGCCCTCACCAGAGTAAATTCAAAGCCAAACACTGTGTATTGCCACAGGAATCAGGACATCACTCAGTAACTTCACAGAAGTCCAGGCTCCTGCATCATGTTGGGCTCCCCACTCATGGACTCCAGAGTTTTCCCTGGCTCCTTCCACAGCTGCCTCCAGCTTCCTTGGCTCTTCACAAAAAGAGGATCCCATGTTCAATACAATCAAACATCATAAAATCTGCTTTTTGAGGGGCAAAGATTTCTCCTAAACACTTTATTTTGCAGCCACATCCCCTTTCAACTAATCCCTCCACATACAGGTACACCTTACAGCACTTTAGACAAACTGCAGGTGTATTTGCAACGGTGACCCTTCATACTGGAGAGAATCAGATGCATACAGGTGCACTTCAAAAAGCCAAACCAACAGATTATTCTCTCAGTCTAGCCTTCCCTCTTTCCAAATAAGTCATGTTTGAATGTGACTGAACTACATTTAGATTGGGGATTAACCTAGATAGCTGCAGCAGTTTCCCAGCTCTCTCCACTCCATATTACCCCCTCACACCACACTTTCCTCCAATCCCAAACAAACAAACAAAAAAACCCAAATTACTTTTCAAAGTGTCAGTCACTTTCTAGCAAAAATAAGACCAAATCAAGGGTCCAAACAACCAAAATTAATTTTAAAAGCCCCAATATTCAAGTAGCGTACAACCTGCATGTAAGAAATCCAGGTGCTAAGGAGGATGTGCCAAAGCAAATCGTCCTGACTTTCTCAGAGCTTTTGCAGGACTCTGCGTACACAATGAACAGAAGAGGCATCATTTCTGTAGCACACAGCACTCTGCTGAACATTAATCATCATTACACACTTAGATTTTGCAATATGCAAGACTGATTACTGCTCCACAACTGCTCCCCAGCTCTCCCAAGCATGCCAGCACTCAATGCTACTCCTCTCCACTTTCTCACAGAGAAGTTAAAGGAAAACAATGAATTTTCATGCCCAAAAAGGAAAGACCATTTAAATGTCAAAAGGCAAGATTAGTGGCACATAATTTCAGAATTATCACAGCTCCCCAGCAATTGAGCCAACAGGTCATTTTGGGATTCTTTATTATTTTTCTTGCATTTGTTCTTTGACCTAAAATCTATAAAAAAGCTCAACTAATTGTAAAAGAACTAACCATTTATTCTGTATAGGAGGTCTTGCATTCTGTTAAGTTTCTACTTAGGATTTTATTTTTCTTGTTTACTTTTTTGCCTTCTTAAGAATATAAAAAGGTATTTTTCCAGTGATACAGGAGAAGTTTGTGTTTGATTGTTTGCTATCCCATTGTAATATCAAAAACTTTTCACAGGAAGTTTTGAAAGTAGGAAAATATTTAAAACAGTCACAAATACAAGCTTTTTTCTCTATTTTTTTATACTCACATGTGTATTAAACATCATTAAACAAAAACAGCAATCAAGCATGTCTAAATGTATTAACTTTTCCTTGTTACACCATATGGAAGCACCTTTTAATCAGGAAGTACCAGAGTTCCTGAGAAACTGTCTGTATCCTACAGTATCCAGCATTTCTTCTTAAATTATTCAGATTTATAGTGACATAAAAAATTACTAATTGCAAATGGAACACTCAATACTGCAGTCTGTTGATGAAAGAAAATTTGGTTTACTTTGTATGTAGTTCAATAAGAACAGATTGTTTCATTGCTTTCATTTAAAACCGAAAATCTCAGTATTTATGATTAATACATATTTACACAATTTTTCATACACATTATTATTTAATAAGATGTGGAGACCACGTCCTCACTACTGTGGGTATACAATACACATCTGCACACAGGGTATCTGCATGGATATGTAAGTGAATAAGGAACTGCTCAGGAACTTGGTTTAGTGGTGGACTTGGTAGTGCTGGGTTTATTGCTGTACTAAATGATTCTGTCATTCTATAGCAGGATCATGTGAACTTACAAACTCTTAGTACCAAGAGGTGCCCTCACTGTGATTTTCAACATCCTCACGAGGAAGTGGGTGGGCAGGTACTGACCCCTTCACTCAGGTGACAAGTGACAGAACTTGAGGAAGTGGCCTGAAGCTCAGACAGGGGAGGTTTAGGTTGGGTATAAGGAAAAGATTCTTCACTCTAAGGGTGGTTGGGCACTGGAAAAGGCTCCCCAGGGAAGTGGTCGCAGCACTGAGCCTGACAGAGTTCAAGAAACATTTGGACAATGCTCTCAGGCACAGGGTGAAGTTATTGGGGTGTCATGTACAGGGCCAGAAGCTGCCCCCTCCAACTCAGCAAATTCTAAGATTCTATGATTACCAGAATATCTGAAGTCCTGTTTAGCCCTCAGTTAGGGGCTGGGGAACATTTTTGTATGAAATATAAAAACAGAGGATAAACTGCATAGAAAATAAAATCTTGCCCACCTTACACCATTTCCAGTTCCACATGAATATGAATATATTTGCTTTCTTTACTTAGTACTTTATTCTAATCTGAATCCACTCATGATGGATCCAGATTAGAATAAATAGAATCTTTTATATGTATCTGTGAACTTCTCTTGTTTTATTCCTCAGCCCCAGAGAATTTAAAAATACCTCAGTGGGTGTTTTTTAAGATGTTTCTTGAGTCTGCAGTCAGCAATTCTGCTAAGTTCTTGGCTATGGGTGACAGCAGGAACATTTTTCAGAAGAGACTGAGAAAGAATACCAACCTAAATCTCATGGGCATTTTTTACCCCTCTCTGCCTCTTCAAAGAAAAATACCTTCCTGAAACTCTTTCCCAAGAAGTTGAACCTTATGTTGGAGGGAAGGGACTACAGCCACTTTGCCAGTTATGGCTGCGTCCAAAATCCTTCCTTCAACAACAGAAATCAACCTCCTCAGGCATGTGTGGCAGAACAGATATCTTGGTCATCACTGAGAGCCCAACTAAAAATGGACATAAATGTGTACTTCTGAATTCTGCAATGAAATGGAGTGACCTCAGCTGAGGGCTGAGGCAGGAGCTTCTCCAGTGAGCAGCACACGTGCATGGTTTGCCAATAGCACAGTCAGGGCTGCAGGCAGAGAGCTGCCCTTGACAGCAGCTCCTGAGCTACCTGCACCAGGGGGGAGGCAGCACATTTCTAACACAAGAGAAATGTTGAAGGTGATATATGCCATTAAAAAACCCCAAAGACCTAGCCCAAATTGAACTGTTAACCACACAAACCGAGTTCATTCTTCATGGAGGCGTGGGAAAAGAATAAATGGAGCTTTAATGGCACACCATTTAGGTGCCAGTAGGATAACTGTGGTATCTTATTTCTTTAAGAAAATTGAAACAACAGAATTTGCAGAGCATAAGTATGGATAAAATAAAACAACAGATGCCAGTACTTTTTGATAACTCCACTACTCCATTCAGCTTTTTTCTACACTGACATACTCTGACTCCTTGTTTCTTAAAAAAGGTATTTGGTTAAACTACTAATTCTTCTGCACAGGTAAATCAAAACATGAGAAAAGACTAATAAATAATGTATTTAGATGTTAAGATTAATGACACTCATTGATAGCTAGTTTGAAACTTTTATTAAATTAGTAATAATAAAATTATTTTGCTGTATTAATACACACATTGCAATACCTTTGGTATATGCTGAATAGAAGCAATACAGTAGGCTTATCAGTCAAATACTGTAAAGATAATGGATTTCTTAATTTTTGTATATCGGTGTGAAAATGTAGTTTCATGGTGACATGGGCAACACTATACAACTTGCATACAGACAGTTATCCTCCCAAAAATATTACTAATTCAGAAAAGTTTGTCTGTTCTATGGAGTATTTTTGGAAAGGACTTAAACTGAAACAAACATAAAAACTTCTTAGTAATATAAAGCCTACAAACGCATAACTAAAATTTAGATGAAGGCACAAAATCACAGGCTGGAAGATTCTCTTCTATCATCTCATTCTGTCATCCTAAATTTTTGGAATTTTAAAGAAAAAGGTAGATCCTACACCAGAAGCTTTCAGAAAACCTTCTAGTTAATCACTGATTAATAGAAAGCTGTATTTTTTCTCTGAAAAAGAGGAAATTAACCAAAGAAAGGTTCCCCCTTTTTCTGCTCCACAATTTTCCTCTTTTTTTCTCTAGATTTTTGGGCCACAGATGTAGTTTTAGTAGCCAAAAACTTAGAACATCGGTAAAATAGAAAAAGAAAAAAAAACTAAAAGAAAGTTAATTGTGTTCCCATTCCCACTTTATTTTCCAGGATAGAGGGAAGATAAACATATGACAACAGAATTTTCAGAAAAATATGCTTCCCTCCAAGCAGTATTTTGAAAAACTATGCATAAAGCATAGACAAAAAGCTATTTCTTACCTTAGTATTTAAAGAGTATGGTAATATAGTGTATTTAACCAATCCATCCAGGTTGCAGATTTTTTAAATTACCATTTTTTTAATGCAAGAGTTTGGGCACCTAAAGAGAACTATTCCTATCTCCCTTCCTGCCCTCAAATTTCCTTGCCTGAAATGCACTCAATTTCAGCAGTTCTTCTCAGGGCACCTTCAGAACATGGATATCAGAGAAGTTCATCAATTCATATATCAAAAGTCCTGTGGTGTTGATGGCACTTCGGGTGCTGAGCCAGCGCTGAGCATGAAAGCACCAAACCAGCTCCACCTGCACCTGCTGAATGTGGATCAGCAATTCTCAGCATCTTGTCAAAGCACACCCTTAGGCCATTTCAGGCACAGAACAAAACAAGATTTTATTCCCACTGTGTAAACTATAACATGCTATCCAAAGTGTAATAACACAAAATTAAATCAGAAGCAAAGGATCAGGAGAGTGTTATACAAATGCAGGGGGAAGGCTGAATTCATTCTTGCTGTATTTTCTTCCCCAGCCTTTTCTAGCTTGTACTTCATACTCAGATGGGAGAAAAGCTTAGACTTTCTTTTTTAACCTGTTCCAAATAAAATCTTGCAGAACTCTTTTCTCGATAGGCATGAATGTTTATTTTATGATTATACTTGGAGAGATGTGGAGAGAGCAATATACTTGATGGCTGTAAAGCATCTACCTTCAAGTATGTCATTTAGTCCCTTTCCAGCTGTAGAATCACTTATCTTATATAAATAGTGTATTTAAAGAATAGATTTAAATAGATACAGGCTGAATGACCAGCAAGTATGCTCATGTCCTCCCATAGGTCAGAAGTGTGGGCTTCAGGTACTGACCTAAAATTGCCAAAGAAGTGACAAGACCAAGGAGATCACACCCATCTGAAAGTCAAATGCTCCATCTAGACACATCTTGTAACCAAAAAGCTCTGACGTGAATTGCTCTTTCCAGTCCTCTTCACTAAGGGTCTGAAAGGATATGGGACCAATCCCTGACAGCTCTTGATGCCCTTTTTCCTTCAAGGTCTGCTTCAAGGCACCAAATTGTTTTGGAGGCTCCATCACGTAGAAAAGGGACTCTGAGATCACTGTCCTTACTGACTCCAACCTCACACTGAGAGCTCAAAGGGACCAGCCAATGTTCCTGCAACTGTCCCAAATGTAGCCCAACTTGTGAGAGTTAGGCCACCTTTCAATCCAACCAGAACTTGCCTCAAACACATTAAATGTCTTGCAGAAGCTATAACTGGGAACCAAGGTGGTAACGGGCTCTTACAGCTACTCTGACAAGACTTTTCATTGTGGTTGGTTATCCTCTTGTCAAGTGGACAAAATCATCATTATCTGGTTTTATCTATTTCCTCCGGGACACATTTGTTTAGTCAAAATTATAAAGGTTCTAAATGTGTGTGCTCACTCAGAAAGAGGGTGTCATACCACACTGACAAAGGCAATTCCCCTTCTGTAATCTATTTGCAAAATATTTAACTTCATTTCAACATGCAATTAGATTAGGTTCTTATTGGACTATTAAAATCTTCAGAATAATCATCCATCTAAAGCTATTCTACAGTCTGAATTACTGGTGTTTTCTATTTTTATAAAATGTATTTGGTAAGGATTCAAATAGCTTTTAATTTTTTTTTATGTAACTGCCAAATCATAATACAGTAGGTCAGAAAATGCCTGGAGCAAAATATAATCCATGATATATATGCTCTTTTTTTTTTCCTTTTCTCTTGCAGGCCTGAGTAATAGAAGGGCACAAGCAGTTTCACATGCTGTTCTGCATGGCAGGATTTAGTCAGAATTAGCTCACTGAAATAATTAGGTTTTTTCCATACTCATAAGGATTAATGAGAGAAGGAAAGGTAAAATACCAAAATTAGACTGGCTGGGACAAAAAAAGGAAGACTTTTTGTTCCTTTTTTTAGGGTGAAAAAACCCTATTTTCTAAACAGTTTAAAATATGCTTCAATATTACTACAGACTGACAAGCTACATCAACATGAATGTCTGCATACATGTACTCAGTATTGTCCATAAAATATATCAGGTGGCATTAGCAACAACTGCTAACTCAGGCAATGCTGATGTGTGTTAGCCAAGGAAGAGAGAGAGGAGAGTATGAATACATGTTTTTTGTATTGCTGTTTTCTAGAAGTGATCATGCAGCAACCCAGTTCCTCTTCTGTGCTTAAAACCTGTTGTTTTCATCTCTGCATTCTTATCCTCCAGATCCTGTCTGAATTGTTTTCAAAGACTGTTAATTCTTACAGCTCTGCTCTTCATTCAGCAAAAATTGGGAAAACAAAGCCACAAGGCACCCAAGTGAGTACCCCAGGATAACAATCAACCTCTACCCAGTAAAATAAGTCAGAGTTCAAACTGCAGTTTCAAACACAGGAACACATATGAAAAAGGACATGAACTGAGGAAAATCACAGAATTATGAAATGGTTTGGGTTGGAAGGGACCTTAAAGAATTTTAGTTCCAAACCCTTGCTGTGGGCAGGGATAAAATCAGAAAATAATTCTCTATTTGCTTTTGTAGACAGCAGGCAGTTCTAATTCAGTGTTTAGGATAGAAAAGCCTGAACTTAACAAATTTTATTATATACAGTGACCATCTTCTATATAGGTCTTGTATTTCTAATTTTTAAAATGATAAAAATATTAATCAAAATAAAAAAGTCACTGTAGGAGTCAGAGGAGGTTCAAATTCAGTTGCTTCTATGGACTTCACTTCAGTTAATTTTCCTTGGCAGGCACTTAGGTACAATGCCAGGCAGATAACAAGCACAAGTGAAAACAAAATGATACTCTGGGCACTCTGGCAGTTCAGTGCTGCCAATCCTCTGAACCTTCTGAGACTTGCAACAAAACATGAGGATCATAAACCATGAGAACTGTAAAAGCTGATGTTATGCATAAAGATCTTACCAAGTAAAGATTTAATTATTAATAATATGCAGCTTTAATCCATGTGCATAAGACAATAACAAGAAAAACTACCCAAGAAAAGTCCTGAAACTGGTGCATCACTTCAAAAATACAAAATAAAACTCAGAACATGAAACCAAGATGGACTACATCATTCCAGATTATTCAGCTGCATATTTAGATGTTTGAAATCAATAACCTCAAACTCAGAGTAATTCCATGATTTTAATTTGTGAATACTGAAACCAGACATATATCTGAAGCTAAAGCACTGAATGTAAGTTCATAGAAATAACACAATTTTGCTACACAAGTCATTATATTCCAACAGAAAAACACTTTAATGTAGCAAAAGATCACATATTAAATTTCTTTCTAAAACTTAAGATCCTTAGTGATTTAGATATTTATAACATTACTGAGTCTTATTTATGATTTTTAATAGGATGGTTAAATTGAAAAGGAAAAGCAGAAAAGCAGCCTATCTTTCAGAAGCATTTCTACATGAAAACCTAAGCTTAAAATCAAATTCCATCTTTCTTTCCTCAGTATAGATAGTCATCAAGCACACTGTGCCTTGCAAGTTCCTTGCAAGTTGTCGTAGCAACCACTGCTATGTGTGGACCAATTTTACTAATAGTTTAGGCAACAGATAATTGTTAAGATAATCAATGTTGGTTTGGTATTAGGACATTTTAGTTTTGGTTTGCATCTAAAATATGAGCAACTGAAAAAAATTAGCTTTTCAGAAAGGGCTTCAACAGAAGATTGATAACCCTAATTTTCAATCTTGACAATGCTTTCCTTCAGTTTCCCACATAAACAAGCACAACAATTAAAAATAAAGCCATTGCAAATCAGAACCACTGTTATCTGACAATTCTGAGCTTTGCAAAATAAGTTGATTCATAAAGACATTATGCCAAAATTAAACAAATCACCACTGAAATAGGTATGAGCTGTCATCCTTCTTGGTTGCAGAAGCAGAGTAATTAAGAATATTAGCAACATGCAGTCTGAGTTGCCATGTCAGCATTACAAATTCTCCCATTAGGCATACAGCTCAAAAAATAAACAGAGATAATTTAAAACATCAAATTTTGCAGCTGTTTGGGACTTCAGACATCATGCACTAATAATACATCTAAACATATACATTTATAGTTTTCAGTTAAATTTCAGGTCAGATCATGAGTCTATTTTAGGACCATCAATCCTGTATTCAGAAGGGTAATTATGCTTCATGCAGATACACCCAAGATAGAAACACTTCCCAGACAGGCACAGCTTTGGTCTCATGGTGTGAGGATGAATGGTACAGCAAAACCACCTGTGAATGGGGTATGCCTCTATTGCACATTTCTCTTCAGCATTCTAGGAGCAAAGACCAAGAGAAAAACCTTTCCCCAAGTCCCCAGGTTCATTATAGAGATGCACAGCGCATCTGGTCAGTGCATACACATCACACCTCCCAGTCCAGGGTCATAAACTGCATGTGCAGAGCTCATAAAACCTGCACACCACATGCCTGCACATTAGGCTTCCTGCTACATCACTTGTGTGTTCCTTGAGTCTCTACATAATGCAATTCCACTAACAATAACCACATGAATGGTAGCAGCAAATGATTTTTGAACCAAATGCATTATTACTGTCAACCAGGCTAACTAGTTCAGTGGTATTTTAAAAGGTGTGACTACAGTTTAGGCATACCTTAAAATGAAATTTCAGATACTCCTCACTCTCCAGCTATTAAAAATGGCTTCAGAAAATCCAAGCAATATAACTTCCTAGCTAAGAAAATCTTGATTATTACTGATGGGATTTAACACAAAATTTGCATAACCTCTAATAAAAGCTACCGCAGTAAACAGACTTCATGCATCGTGATGAGATTAAACAAGAAGTCTGATAAACTGATAGGAAGTTCTGCAGTTTATTTAATCTTTTAAAGGGAAAATCTCTATTTATTTGGCTCACATTATACTGGCATACACTGAATCATTTCTTGTGCACAAAGGGTGTTTTTTGTGAAAGTATGAAGAGTTAGAAAGAAAAATAAGCAGGGCAGTAAAAATTTGATTACAAGCATGCAACCCCACAGAGACAGCACTCTGTGCAGACTGATCCAGAACATGAACAAGGACAAAAAGACAGCAATACATTTACTTTCAGAATACCTCCTCAGTCTCTCAAAGATAAAGTATTTTAAAATACTAGTATTGACCATCACTCAATTGAACCCAAAAAACCCTTTGCAGCAGACCATGAGAATAAGCAGTTACACAGTGAGAAGCAGTCAACCTTGGAATTACATCTGCTTCCATCAGGTTCCCTGAACCCAGACAGTCCTTATCAAATGGGGCACTCTTTCAGGACTTTAGACCCTTATCTAATCTATGATGACAGAAGAGAAAAGATGAACTCAGAATACATGGGCAACACTCAGTTTTTCAAACTACCTGTGTTAAAAGTATCCATGTCTCCAATTAAAAAGTGAATGCAAACTTTTCAAATTAATGCTCAGATGTAAAAATACTGTCCTGCTTCATTTCAGCTTAAGTGGTAACAGTGACTAGAGATGCACTCTGTATGGGGTTCATATTGGTACTGCAGTAACTACCCCTTTGTATATAATCTTGAAGCATTTTGAGAGGCCCAGAGTGAAGAAGTTCTTTTTCCAGTCATCTGTGAAATCTGGGATGATGACACCATACAAAATACCCCAACAAACTACCAAGTGGTCCATCAAAGCATTCTGCTGAATTAAATTGGTTTCTTACATCTTTTTGCACCATACTTGAACCAAACTGTCCCCACATCCTCTGTGTCTCTGAGACTTCATAGAATCAAAGAAGTGCTGGCTGGGACATTTTCTGCCCAGGTGGAATCCATTGCCAACAGCAGATGAAGTCAGTCACAATTTTGTCCAAAAGAGTTACAAATTCCCCTGAGGACAGAGACTAAACCACTTCCATGTGCAACCTCTTCCAGGGCTGCTTTCTCCTTGCAGATAAAACTGTCTCCCTACTGCTTAAACCCAAGTTACAATTTGTGCCATTACATCTGTCTTTTTGCCATCTATCAGTACTGAACAAAAATCAGCTTTAAGATCTTTGTAAATGCCCTTCAAAAAGTTTTAGGATGCTACTGGACTGTTCTGCAGATTCCTCTTTTCTAGACTATGCAAGCTCAAATCTGTCAGCCTCTCCCTCACACCCACAACCTCTCACCATGTGCCGGACCTCTGAATGGTCCTTTTTCAACTTTTCTGTCTATCTCTCGAAGTGCAGTGCCACCAAAACTGAATTGAGTATTCCAGACAGCCTTACAGACACTAAATACAGGAGATAAAAGCAGTCCTTGAGGTAGTGCTTCTGGCACAGCCCAGTGCCTTATTTACCGTATTTGCAATGATGGCACATTTAGGGCTTTTGCTCAATTCAATATAATACATGAGGTTAATTTGCACCAAGTGCTCTATGTGGACTGAAGCTCTACCAGTGTGATTTAGTAAATCTGAAAATATGCACAAAGTACCTCTTGCTTCATGACCCAGGATGTTGATGAAAACCCTAACAGTGCCAGTGCCTCAGCAGTATTCCCTAGAGTACCCTGCTTGTTAAGGACCAATTGTAAAGAACCATTAACCTTTCAGCAGCTAATCTCCAACCCATCTGAAATTCCACTTGCTTAAACTATACCACTTCACCTTCCAAATGAAACCTCTGTGGAAGGCAGTGACAAAGCACTACTGAATTCAAGAGATCTCCTGCTTTCCCTCACCCCTGTAGCAAATCATTTAAGCCAAAGCAGCAATAAGGCAAGCCAAGCACAATTTGCACTTGCTAAATCCATGCAGACTATTTCTGGTTGTCTTCTTGTTCTTTATGTGTTTGGAAATAAGAATATACTCCATGATCTTTCCAGGCCATGAGATGAAGCAGTGCAGCCTATAGCTATCTAGATGCTTCTTCATGTTTTTCTTAGAGAGGAATGACACATCAGGCTTTTCTCTTTCACTGAGGACCTCCCCCAGCTGCAGGCTTCTTGTAGTGGTCTCACACCTTCCAGCTCTTTCAGTACCCTCAGCAGCTCCCAACTGATCCCACTTTGCTGGATATATCCAGCTCCTTTAACTGGCCACTAACTTGTTGCTCTCCAGATATTGGCTATTCAGAAAAATGCTGGCAAATACAGAGGCAGGGGAACAGGCTTTCCCCCGAGGCAAATAAACCATTTAGTGCTTCTGTACCATTATATACTAGCTGGTTTCTTCTATTCAGTGAATTTACACCTTTCCCAAACTTCCCTTTGCTATCAATCTACTTTAAGAATCCCTCCTTGTTACTTTAGCTGGTTTTGGCTCTGTTTTTTGCATTATGCCTTTCTGAATTTTAGCTCCCAAAGCAGTTCCTTGTCAAGTGGGTCATATTTAAAAGTCCCTAATCTTCTTTCACAATAGGATTATTTTTTCCTGAGCTCTCAGTAAGTTTTCACATCTTACATGGGAGGACTGAGGAGCCTGCCACTCAGACACCTGTTCTTCTTACCTCTGCCCCCAGAGCCCTGCAGTCACCTTCAATCTGCTGAAAGCTTTTCCTGGCCACTTCACTGATGCCTGTCTAGATGAGCTGCCAAGGAGGCAGTCAGAGAGCCAGGTGATCTGTGGCAGCCTCTCTGCAACACCATGGACCCAGGCTCCAGGCGAGCAGCAGCCCTCCCCAGATGACTGATCTGGATGGGAAACACTTTGCCCTGTTCCACAGTGGGAGAAATCACAAACCACTAGCACTTGTCATGGCACCTCACAGGATGGATGGGTCTGAACCAGTGAGGAGAGGTGTCCAGCCTGCTGTCCCCCCACCAGCAGAGATCCTCCACACTCCTCTGCCGATGAAGCCCAGGCAAACAGCCACGAACAGCAACGGAGCCTTCTGTGTGTGCATCTGCCAGCCTCCCCCAGTCCAGTACTTAAAAACTGGCAGGGGTCACCCACCAAGGTTAATTTGATCTGATAGCTGGGGGGGAGGAGAGAGAGTGTGAGCACTGCAACCTGGGGCTAATCCAGCCCCGCATGGGCACCGGCTGCTCAGCCACATGGCAGCTGCCTGGGGCCACAGGCAAGTGCCTACTGCCCCTCTGCTTCCCCAGAGGGTCACAGACAAGTGCTGGGGAAGGGATCATAGGTTCTCTTGGCTAAAGGCTGAGGTAGACTATTTTAGGACCACTGAGATCACCACCCATCTGGCCAGCTTGAAACACATTCGACAATGAGTTAAAATGTGTGACAGGCACAGAAACAGGAAGCAAAATTATATAAGCTTTCTTTTCCCTCTGGAAACCAGGCTAAGAAGTCACCCCTACATATGCATACATCCTCCAAATCAGCAGACTAGTTTAACCAAATCTCAATTTGCAGTCCATGCATTTATTCCATTCCCCAACACCAATATCATCCTGAATTCCTTCTCCATTCCTGCTTGGCACCACTGAGACCATACAGTCAAAACATGCTCTTTTTGTTTCCACATGATGGAGGAAAGACACCGGGTGTCACCACAACACATGATTTGCTCTAACCCCCTTCTTCCAATATGCTGCTATAAAAAGAATCAGAGTTTGTTTTATGCCTAAACACAGAAGATGAAGCAGGCACTAAAAATCTTAGCCTTCCTGTTGGGACAGTTTTATCTGTTACTGAGTTCCATCAAGAGATAATATAAATGGCTTAACAGCATTAAAAAGTTATTGCAGATTTGCTATTATAAAGTTGAAAATGTAGCCTTACAGAATGTAGCATATTTTCCCCACCTTAGAAATATTACAAAATTTCATTTAATACTAGCCATTACCAAGCCTAAATGGTTTGACAGCCCATTATTTGGAAAATGAACATCTTCCACATTTGTTAAAATGGATTTAATTCAAGATATAACTTTAAGTAAAATGAAGAATAAAAATGAAAAAGAAAAAAGCTATAGTCAAATCTACTGATTTGCATTTTTAGCTATAATGTAATATAAAAAAATCTAATACAGACATTAGAGAGATTTAGGCATCTGATGCAATACAAGCAAATCATATTGATTTTCCCCCCTCATCAGCTATGATTCAGATAATGTAAAGAAAACACCAAACAATATTCATAAAAACAAAAATGAAAGCCTAGAGGGTTGCTCTATGCAATCCTTTTCATAAATAAAATTCAAGAACCACTAATTACTTTTTCCTTCAGTATTCATTATCATATGTCATGTTTGCTGAAGTCCTAGTTAACAGCTGAACGTTCAGGGTCCTAATTGGTTATTGCTAGTCAATGACTGAAACTTAAGTTTTAATAGATGCCTCAAAGCTAACCAACTTCAATAAAATACTTCTTTAAAAGTCACCACAAAAGGCCTTTCTGCTGCTGAAGCCAGAAAATAATCTTATGAGGAATGGAAAGCGATTGTACAACTTTATTTAATGCACTATAGGCTGAGGGGGAGAATATACACCAACCTGTCACTGCCTGAGAATTGGACATAACACACGTTATCCCTGACAAGTCCAAGTGTCAAACTGCAGCTCAACATTCAGCTTCATAAGGTGTCAGATTGCCTGCCCTGAAGCAATGGTAACTAACCAGAAGCTGCAAGTCCAGTACCAGCTCACTCAAGCCATAGTAACCCTGGAGATGTAAGCATTAAACTTAATTGTCCAGATTGCAGAAGACAAGTGTTTAAAGAAGGGATGGGCAAATCTGTCTTTCGGGCCCATTTCCCTGGAGTGGCAAGTGAGGTTAGCTTAAAGTGAGCCTACTGTAAAAATAATAAAATAAATGGTTGCTGTCTTCTTTAAAAAGGGAATTTATTTCTGCAGATTAATAGGCAGAAAATGACTAAACAATCAGGCTTTATCACTAACATTCCCCCTACCTTCTAGAAAAGGAAGTCTCCAACTGGAACATTTTTGGCAGGTGAACCAAAGCAAATTAGGCTTTATTCTTGCCAACTCTATCCTAAAACAAGAAAAAAAAAAAAAAAAAGAAAAGAAAAAAAAACACAACAAAATAAAGAAACCAAAACCAAAACCAAACAAACAAACCAACCCAACCAATCAAAAACCCACACCAAAAAAACCCAAGTAAACAAATTAAAAACAACCAAAATCAAATACACCAAAAACAAAACAAACAAAAAACCCCCAAACCCAACACAACAAAAAATACCAAAAAACACAAAAAAAAAATCCACCAAAAAGTCCCCTCCACAAACCAGATGCAAACTATACAACTGAACATGAGAAATGTTATCCCTTCATTCTGAATGTACGCAAGCAGTTTTGGAAGTCAGGATAACCACGACTGCTTGTTGTGAGATGGGACCTATGGAAGTATTTCTTCAAACTGCAACAAAAAACTAAGGAATATTGCAGTGATTATGCAGAAACTCAGTCCTGTCCCACCAAGAAGGAAGTCCTCCTTCTATCTTTCTTGGACTACTCCCATGGAGATGTAATTTGGAGAAAAGCAGGCAGCACTGGAGTCTTAGTGATTGCATACCTGAGTCTGTAACATCACAACACACCAGCAGAAAATACTGCAAATAATAATTAAAAACCCCAAACTCTTCACTCATAAAAGACACTTTTAAGTTGCACTGCTGGCACTACTCAACTCACTCTGGCTGCCATCTAGATATTTTAGTATCACACTAAGAACAGGTGATCCAAACTCTTCTGCATCCACCAGCATTTCAGGTTTTCACCAGCAGCAGAAATGTGATCACAGCCTGTTCCTGTGGATGCTGCAAGGACTCCTCCACTCACTGGCATTGCAGGTTTCTACATAAGGGGAAGTACTCGGGTGAATGCAAAGGAATAACTGAATACTTTACACAGAGTGCTGTCTCTCTATCAGTGTTGGAGACTGGCTCACAGGAAGAGCCTCACTCCCCAAAAAGCAGTGGAAGTGATGTATTTTAAGCATCACTATTCTAATTTCAACCACCACTGTATTTCTTCTGTTTCTACTGAAGTTCGTGATAGAATGGATCTTATAATCCGTGAGTGGTTGCTAGGATTCTTAAAAGATTGTCATTTGTCACAAGGTCTTCAGAAGCTTTTTTGAGGAGATGAGGAGATGTCAAGCAGGCAGGTAGATATTTTTTCCCAGATAATAGAAATAATAATTAAATCAATCTTACAGGAAAAGGAAGTAACTGCCACTTTACTGTGTAAATACCACCGTGTTCAAATTCCACTGTTCCCTTGAATAAGGATAAAGGTTTTATAGAAAAAGTAAAAAAAAACCTCCAGAACTGATTCTAAAGTTTGGATCTCTGAGACTTATCTATTTTTCAAAATTTATTATTTTTTAAACTATTAAATTTGTTCCACTTCTGGAGCTTGCTTTTATAACTTTATTAATTTTAAATTTATTATAAGAGTTCTTTTTTAATCAATTTTTGTCTATGAATAACATGAGAACCATAGTATCCATATTTGTAAATTCCTCTCCAAGTGCAACACCATGGTCATGGTACTCTCCAAGAGTTCAAGCTGCTCTCCCTCACTAAGCTTGAAAGCTTTAAAAATGAAGAAGCAAGCCTGGTAAAATCTACCTCGCAAGGAGCAAGAGAAGATGGAGATGCCAACACAGCTCCTCTGAACAGCAAAGGTCTATTAAGATACTAAAGGATGAGAATATCCAGCTTTAAATAATCCAAACAGCAAGAGACAATCAGATTTTCAACCCCACTTATGGAATCATTTTGGTTTTGCCCAATACACTAGTTTAGATTCTGACCTTCTGAAATATTGAGGGTTTTGATTCCTCTGAGCTGTTTGCTAGAACACGGGCTAAACTGAAGGGAAAAGACCTGTGCTTATCTAGCCTTTTTCATTCGTTATTCCTCCCAAATTCCTTTATGCCCTGCAGATGCCTTCCCTTTTCCTTCCTCTTCAGGATTCTTCCACTCATGCTTTGTTCTGCATCAGCTCTTGGTGCCTCTCCAGCCCCTAGAGACATGACAGAATCAGCAAACCCTGAGCTCCCTCCCTCCCACACACACAAACCTAAGGCATCACATGAATCCTGTGGCTTGTCCCTCACAGCTGTTTCTCTCTCCTGCCAGTGTCACAGCTGTGACTCCAACACCTGGTCCTGTGTGTCTCACCACAGGCAGCCAGGCTGGCACAGAAGGACGCCATTTCACCAGAGGGAAGGCGCACGCAGAGACTCCACGGCGCAGCTAACTCCAGCTCACACTCCTCCCCGAAAGCCTCCCACTCGCACCCAAAACCTGGCACTCTGCTGACCCGCTTCCCCGTCTGAGGGGGCTGCTTTTACAACCAAAACACAACAACACTGCCCACGAATGTGCAGGGAACAAACGCCACGTGGGCCTACGTGTGTCTCTAGTAAGCTCCTCCTAGGCTGCTGAGAGCAGGCAAGCAGAACTCTGAGTCACACTTTTTGGGTCAGAGCTCAGAAAGTTTTAGCTGTTTGACACAACAGGGCTACAATGTACTGCTTGGAGTCCCTGCACAAACAAGGCACAGGTGTGCTCGCTGCTGCTTCACACCACAACCCCTCTGGGGTAGAGCCAGCACGCTGAAGGCATTCTTGATCTGAAGCCAATGACAGGTCTGCTTTAGATACAGCAAAAAGTCCTCCATGTTAAAAAAAACCCAACCATACAAAATAACAAAGCCCAAAACAAATCCCACTCCTTCAAAAAACCCCCCACCCAACAAACAAAAAACTCAAACCTATTAATGTTTCCAAAACAATGATACTGAACATGCATCTTCTTAAAAGAGGAATCTAATTAGTGAACTGGAGCATAAAGTCAAAATATAAGCCAATGTTTGCAGCACTGAAGAATGAGAAATACACAATTAGTGGCTATTCTCACAGTCTAAAGCCAATTATTTATTTGTTATTCTGAAATGGCTTCACTGCCAGTGGTTTCCAACTAATCAGAGGCAGGACTGCAGAGCAGCCTTCACACTAAGTAGATCTGACTGGGGATTCAGCGTACGCTCCCGGAAAGGTGATGTGATCTGCACTTGCACACCGACATCTCTGAATGCTCAGAGCAAGACGTTTGTACAAATACAGAACTGCAGCTGTGCACATAAATGCTAGGACAGACATTCACAGGCAAAGTTAAATCAAGCCCCACAAAGAATTCAAAGCATACACCCATAGAACTGAAAGCCTGCTAGGTTAAAAATTCCATCGGATATTTGTTTTTGAACTACATTTACGGCAAGAGATAAATGACAAAGTATGTAAATTACTTCAGCCACCTGGTAGGCAGGGAAATTTGCTGCAGGGAACAAATAGGTAGTAAATAAATAAATTAAGACTATGTTATCAGGCTGTGAGAGGAAGGGCTAAAAGGAAATGGACTCGTTTCCCTCCAGCAGAGGTCACAGCAGTCAATAGGAATTATTAGCCTCATTCTCATAACATGAGAACAAGCCAAGCTGCCAAATAGCTACGCTGCAATACTATTTCAAACACACAGGAAAATTTCTTTTGAGAAAAGGAAATTGAGCTCCTTCAAGAAACTACACTAGTCATTTAATCTCTCATTATATATTTTCCTTGCTGGCACATCTAGTCTCGAAAGGCCTCTGACAGCCCTGCAGCCTGATGCAGGGCTTTTCACTGTAGTGAAAGTCACCAGCATAACACAATAGCTTCCTAAAAATTGTAGCCCATTGTTTTTTCCTTCTGGCAAATGGAAATTGTCTAATCATGGCAAATTCATTAACAGATAAGTTACAAATGGAGTGCAGGGATGCCTGAAGGTGTAATACCCACGAGTACCTTTTCCCACTGATCAAATGCCTGAGCTCACAGCTCCTGAAGATATTGCTGGTTCCTACTCTCATTTCTGACCACAGAACCCACAAAGTAAAATAAGGCACATTTTTATTTTTGTTTGTCCAAATAACAAATACTTACCCTGATGAATTGTGACCTTATGATCTGCTTTGAAACTGATGGTAATTGAAAAAAACCTGATCTTTGAAGGAAATGCTGTGCATGCAAAATGCTGATTTGCTAAGGAGAAACCTCTGTGTCTGTTTTCCTCAGATAACAGCTTTATTCAATCTATGAAACACTATGATTTACTACAGAGGACACCTATCCCCAGACACCTCTTGTTTAAGTTGTTCATGTGGTTTTGACGAAGGAAAAAATCCAACCCAACTAAATCCACCAGGTAAACTGGATTATACCAAACCTGGCTTCCTCCTCTTGCTAGAGGAACTATTTGCACACCTGAATGTGGAACACACTAAATGTCTGCCTGCTTCAGCTGGGAAACACTACAAAGCATAACCCCCAAATAAACAGCTAAGTGGTTCCCCCACTATCTGTTTCCTATCTATTGTTTCAAAGTATTTAGTTGCAGCACCAAGGTTTTTCAAAAGGCAAATTTAGGATATACATTTTGGGAAGAAGTGAGAAGCAACAGTACCCAGTCATTTGCATTGGCACAAGTTGTAAATCTGGCACTGGATAGCATGTGATGGAAGAAAAAAATACATCTGAAACACTGAAATACTACTACTGCTATGAAGGCTGCAGAAAACTAATAGTTCCTTGGACTGGAATGATGAAGAGCATAAATTCTTCTAAGTATATTTTCCCCACACATACACCTTGTAGTGACAGAGATGCAACATCTATCAGCAATATAAAAATTTTATTTTACCTTTTTCTTTGTTTTTTCTTTTTTTTTCTTTTTTTTTTTTTTTTTTTTTTTTTTTTTTGCTTTTTACAGCAAAAATTTGGTTCATCAGTATATTGGACTTGCAGAATATATTTCTTCATCCTAAGCATCCATGTGATCAGCTAGTTGCTGCTTTCCAGTTTTCAAATTTCTGGTGAGAAGTTATTTAATAAATAGATTACCTCCTCTGTCCTTCTCACCACCAGAGGCACCACAGCCACCCATCTGCCTCAGCTGCAAAGTAGCACAACTGCTGGCATCAAAGACCATCCCCATCTATTTTTTTGTCCAGGAGACATTCAGTAACATACCCGATCAGGTCACACCCTGCACATTAGCTTCACCTCTGAACATCTCCCCTGTCAGGCCACCAGCTGGCAGAGGCTTGTGAGCAAACTGGGAATTAGAAGGACAAGCCAGATGTCAGAGGAAGCAACTGCTTAGTGACAGCACCACTGTGGTAGCAAGAGCCATTTCACAGAAATCTTAATTTCAACAACACATGGCCACGAGCCCCAGGCATGTTGCATGAAGCAGGGAATAAAATCTCTAGTATGCTGACAGATCAAGAGGTACAGGGCAATGGACTAGGTGACAGTACAGCTACTTCTTCCTTTTAACAGTATTTGGGATGCTTTTTGTCTTCCCCCTTCAAATCTGGATGCTCACAGTTCTAGCAGCACAGGAAGCACATCTCAGTGTGTGGCATCTTGCCCACAGCCCTTTCTCCCCTCAGGAGTCAGGTCTCATCTTTGCCTACACACAGTTCCTCATGTCCCTGGGGACCAGGGGGCAACGCTTCTCACCCTCCTTGCCCTCTACCTGCCCTGCAGGTCCCACTGATGGCTGTAATTGCCAAAGCCCTGTCAAACAGTGCTAAAGGGGTTGACATTTGGCTTTTGGCAGGCAGGTTCACTACTCAAGCAGCTGTTCCCATCTTTGGGGAAAAAGCAGGTACTGGATAGAGGCCATTTGCATCTCTGATCCTGAGGTGCCATCAGAGAGAACACACTGGTCAGCAATAGAGCAGTTTCAAGAATATGCTCGATGCTCTGTAACTGAAGAAAAAAAGTACATTTAAAAATTATTAAAAAAAAAAGAAAAAAGAACCCTGTCATAATGTTTCAGAAGATGTCATTAAAGAACAGATTTCAGAGATGTTATTCTGATGAAATCCAACCTGATTCTGAGGGGCTTCTTTACTACGGTTGTTTTAATACCTCTTTGAAACTGAAAACCAAATCAATTTGTATGAAAATATTACCCAACTACACTTGCTGCTGCTGACTCCAAAGGTTTAGGAAATGTGAGCACATGTAAGTGTGAAGTGATCTGGTCTCAGACAGAAAAAACTATGGAACCTTATTTCTCTGAACTAAGAGGGCCACAATGATGTACTTCATTTATTGAGGAGGCAACCAATGATCACAAGCAATGCTAAGAAGCACTAAAAGTTTATGTGAGAACAGAGGGATCCAAAGTCATCCTGAAGAAATCACCCAGACCAGTTAAATGTGCCAGCACCCCCTGCTATGCCATTTCTCTTAGCAAACTCCCATCTAAACCAACCACCTCAGCCAAGGTGCCTCTCCAGAAGCCTGAATCAAAGATGCCCTTTCTGCAGTCCTGCTTCCAGCATGGACACACATCCACCACTCCCCTCCTTTTCCTTCCCTATGCTTGTGATTTTCAAACAGACAATGAATTTTAAACTCCTTAACAATTTTTTTTAAAATAACCCAGGTTTTCAATGCTGTCGAACACTCTCAGACACATTGGCAATATAGAGAAGGATGTTACAGACAAGACAGACAGCCTCAGAAAAAAAGGAGCAAGGTTTTTTTAAATGCCTTTTTTTCTGCACTTGATCTCATATCCACACATTTCCACTGCACTGTTTCCTCTCTCTTCTGAAGTCCAAGCAAACCCAGAGAGAGAAGACAGCTCTTAGAAATCCTAAATGCTTCTTACATATTTCACTTGAACCTTGCCCTCAGAGAGCCTGTGGGAGGTATTCAGAAAAGCAATCTTTGGTTTAGTGATGCTTGTCCCCTGTAGCTTGATCTATTGCTGACACAGAAAAAGAGACTCTTCCAAGGAGTGGGATGCAGAAGCTAGTATATCTCTAGGGCAGTGAACTCCCTTTTGGAAGAGTCATTTGCTCTCCCCTGACCATGAGAAGAGCAGGGAGAATGATCTCTGGAGGATTTTATGTGCATTACCATCTGAAGACCCTTCCTAGCTACTGCTACAGATGACTCCTCACTTAAATTCCTAGCCATATTCTCCTACACCTCCCTACCTAAATCCATCACTCAGCTGTTGCTCTTTAAATATAGCATGCTAACAACTATGAAAGGTGTCTCTAAATATATTTAGTTTACCTAAATGATACTTACTCATCAGTGCCACGTGCAAGTCTGCTATTACTGGATAGCTTGCTACTAAAAGAAAAATAAGGAACCTTTTTATAATGCAGTTAAGTTACAGAGGAGACTGGTAAACATAAATATAATTAAGATTAGTTTGTGACAGAATCTGTCACTGAGCTTCTTAAATGAAGACTCTTTACTGAAGCTTAGCAGCTCTTATAAGCAAGATGCCCACGTTGCAGAGTATTATAGTGTGCTTTTAAAATTATATAATGAACTCACTAGCCTGTAAGGGAAAGTGTCTAAATCTACTATCAGAGTCTATTCTGCCTATTCAGTCCTTAGCACCCATTCCCATAGTGCAGAGTTTCACTACAGAAATTACTCCAATGAAGTCTAGGTTCAAGAATATGGCAGCAAGCATCAGGTATAAGCCCCTGGACAAACTGGATGAATTCCCACTTTATTCATTCCCTGTAGGATAACACATTTTCAAGCTGGATCTGAGAGCTCTCTCACAGTCATGTGTCAGTGCCAGAAAGAAGCACATTAAAGGACTGTAAAGCTAAAAATAAAAGTCCTTTAAATAAGACAGAGCTAATGAATTGCTGCAAATATCATAAATGAGAAAGACCAATCAGCCACTGATTTACATGACAGCACCACAAGGACTGAGAGCAGTGAGAACACAGTACACAGATTCCTAAAGAACAAGTTCTGGTTAGAAGTTTCCTCATTTAGCCATATTATACACTTTGAAATGATGACAAACCCCAGTTATAAGCAGGTAGACCTGTATGTTCTGACACTGCCTTTCTCACACATCACTCAGAACAAAGTTCCTTTACTACCCTTGATTGAAATGTGAAATTTCATTGCTGAAAACAGCACAAGGTGGACATTTACGGAGTGCTTTGAGACAATAAACAATGAAATGCATCATTTATTTTAATCTTCCTTCTAAAATATCCTAAGAAGTCTGAAGATTCTCTTTCCTCCTCCTCCAGTGACAACCTTCCCATGACAACTCTTCTCTAACCTGAGTTATTCATCTGAGTAAAACCAGCTTACACTGTCTTTTAGCAATACATTTCACTTTCCAACTCACAACAGCAAGTTCTGTGTCTTTGCTTTCCATAATGCCACACCTCCACCCATATTTTCAACATTTTTCAATAGCACAATTAAAAAAAGAAGGTTCATCCAGTTTTTTCCTGCTAGAAGAACCAAAAACAACTCGCACAAAAATTGCCTTTAATTCTCCCTAAATAGAGGGAAGACTACAAGAACTCTCTAGCTTGGAGTGAGTTTTTGAAAACTTCACATAGGCTACCAAAATATACTATAAATGCCACAGATAGGCTTAAAAATTTAAACTGGAAAGGATATATAAGGGAACTGCTGATCTTTAAGCAGCAAGGAGAATATCACAATCTGGTCATTAGTCTGCTGCCAGAATCCAGCACAACCCCACAGTCCCTCTCCACTCCTGCTACCCCTTTTCATCATTACAAAGAAAGCAATACAGTACTTGGCAGAAGTGAACCTCTGGAGAAATGAGAGCCTGAACCCAGGAAGTTGGCAAAGGAGATATTTACACTGACTTTGTGCAAGAGTTTGCCTGCCTTCATTAAACCAGCACATGACTTCATGCATCTGTCTCACAAAACCTGTCAGATTGACTAAAATAATACACTTTGCTCAGAAAAGAAAATGTTTAGAGTAAATACTGCACTTCTCTCAGCTATGGTGTTGGCCCCACACCAGTCACAGTACAGGGGGTTTTACCAGTAGCTTTGTAGCCATTTTATAGCTGTATAGTTCATGGCTAGGTAAGGAGAGAGATCCCACTGCTCCCAAACAGAAACTGGAAACATTGTTAGAGGTACTCATGATATTCAAGCTTTGCTTGGGTATCTTCAGGAGTTGGATTTAACAGGGTTGTGGTTTGTAATGCCTCTAAATAAAGAGGCTGCAGTCACTGAAAATCCTTGGTCTTGCACCAGCAGCTGTAGAAAAAACCTGGCAGACTCCAGATGCTGAGCTAATGAAAACACACATCTACACCTGCCTTGTGAGGGAGAACTACTCGACCCTAACCAGGATGGTTTCTTCATTGTCAAGGTCCCTTTTAGCCAAGGGGAAAACACCACAATTTGTGACCTGACTTTTGCTTTCTCTTTTTCTTTGTAAACAGGTGACAGGAGCAGACCCCTCATCTCCAAAGAGCCCAGCTGCAGGTGTTAGACACTTTCCTGGAGGGCAGCACAGGTCACTCACAGGAGCAACAAGGGCATAAATATTGTGATTTTAGTCCTTTCCAAGGCTGGGTATTGGTGTTTCCAGAAGGCAAGCATGAAGACCTGCAAGGGTAGCAAACACCACACTGGCAAGCTCCCTGCACCTTGTGGCTCAGCAGCCATGTGGTCTAAACTAGTCTGAATACAGAAGCAATGAGGTTTAGGGAAGATATTGCTGTTTCTGATTGTAATAAATAAAATAATATTCAAGACTCTTGTCTTCAGGTAGTATTTTTCCAGGCACGTACTGAAAGAAAATAATAGAACCAATTAAAAAAAAAAAAAAAACCAGCAAAAACAAATCAAACAAAAACCAAATAAATAAAAATCACTGTAATTTTACTGCAATCATAAAATTTCTAGGAACAAATCACAGTTATTTATTACATTACCCTGAAGTAATGCTAGCCTGGGCCCACCATCCCAATCTTACCCTGATTACCTGGGGACTGCCAGACATCAAGGCAACACATGGAAAAAGAGGTCAGATTTTAGTGTCTCTATGGAAAGAAAGCATACATGCATCCATATACACATATGATGGTTTACAATTGCTAGTTTGTATTTACAAGCAAGGGCTCTAGATCCTGGGCAAGCACATGTAACACACCAGAAATGGGTTTTTTACAGTGCAGACACACATATTTTAGATTAAAATAGCCACCTGTAAAAAAAATACCTATATAATTTGTGGAAACATGAATGGCTTACTTGTCACCCTGTAACAAACAGGTCCTAAAACAAATCAGAAAAGATGAGAGAGAAAATCTTCTGTTTCCCAGATTCTTAGCTGACTTTTGACCGAATTTCATTCACCAACCAAACAACAACAACAAAAAAATCAACCCCAAAAAAACAACCAGACAAAAAATTGTTTCTCATCTACTTCTCACAGGCAGGCAGGCAGCTCTTTTTGTTTACAAGTACAAAAACATCAGAAGAGAAAATCAAAACACTTTTCTGGAAACCAGAAAGCCCAGTAAAGTAGTTCGATGCTCAGATTTCAATCACCAATTTGAAAAACTGCACATTATAGATGACAACTGCTCCTTCCAAACCACAGATATGATGCTCTCCTGCTCTCCTGCACCCAAGTTCTTGCCACATATCCCATGCTCTGCACTTTAAAAATGTAACAGGCATGAGTCCAAATTGAAACTTGTTCAGAGCTAAAAGTTATTTGTGTTCCAATGCACTTTTGTGCAGTCCCAGTTAAGAATAAGTTCTAGGATACACTATTAAAATTGTTATTCAGATTAAAGTTCTCCTGGAAATTGCTGTGGAACCTTTTCTTTTCTTCTCCTCTCACATCCAAAAACATTTTAGAATATTTATTCTTAAACAGTAAGTATAACAAACAGTAGTAATTCAGTCAAAGTTTAAAAACAAAGCTAGCATAAACTGTGAAACCAAGCTGGAAAGTTATAAAAGCAGTTTTCATGTCTTCCTATACATTTTTTCAGTGTTTCAAGCAAGCTGACTACTCAAACTCTGGTTCAGTCATCTATGTTTTCTGCAAGTTCTCCCTTTTCGTTTTCATATTCCAGTACAAATTATATAAGAATAGATGCAAAATGTTTACATAAAGAAGTTATAACCAGCATTAATATCATTATACAGTTCTAAATTTTTCAATCAAAAATAATTCAAGAAAGTCATAAAGGAAATGTGTTATCCTACCCACAGGCAAGGCAATAGATGAGCAAGCTTCCCTCCCATATTTCATCAAGGTTTTTTCGTGGCACAGCTGAAATGGGACCCCTGGAACACTCCAGCTGCTGACAGGCATTTTTTATTCTTTTCTAAAAACACATTCACGTGCATGGATGGACAAGAACAGGCCATGTCAGACTCTGTACACTGAAAAACAATCTAGTTTAAAAAGCTGGAAGCAATGTTTTGCCACGTTACACACCAGGGCCTTATTTTCACATCACAAATGGATCCTGCTCTTCTTCAGAAGATACAACAGCACACAGAAAAATGCTTTTTTCTTTCTCTCTCTCCCATCAAACTCTCTCCATCTAAAAAGATCTTTTTGCTTATGTTTTCAAGTACCACTCACCATTATTAATGGCCCAGAGCTAACCAAAGAGATGCATCAGCAAATATTTCTGCTCCCACTACTGGAAAAGTCCATCCTCCATCACATTCTGCAGTCTATCAAAAATTCACATTTCCATCAGCAAGTAGTTTATAAAAGACAAAAAAATGCAATTACACATCTCATGTCATGTCAAATAAATTGACCTTCAGCCCTACATCACTGTTGCTGCAAAGGACCCTATTTCCTCACAGTACCAGACAGCTGCTTTCTCATGTCTCTCAGGGAAGCCTCCAGAGGGTAATTATCTCAGCTATGTGTTTGTCAATTCAGCTTTTAAAACTCTGCACAATGCAGCAGGTTCACAGGAGAACTGTAATTGTTGGTGGTCACTGCAGAGCACAGCAGAAGCCTGTTGAAGCTTTAATACACCCAGCCTTTATCCCAGGAAAGGTTCATGCTCCTGAATTCAAGAGCTGGAGCCCCAATCTGTGAAATCTGGAAACCACCCAACAGTGGGATAGGAATAAATGAATTTCCTCTTTTTTTTCCCAGTGCTTTGTTAAATAAACTCTATTCCAATTTGTAAAATTACTGTGCTCGATCTTTTTAAAGAAATGTTCTGCATTGTAGATTTGTTATGGTTCAGCACTTTGGCTCAGTTCAGAAATTAAATAGTAAACAACTGTACTTTAGCTCTGCCAGACAGTTATGAGGTACAGATCATCAATAAAAAAAAAAAAAATTAAAAAAAAAATTAAGAAACAACTACTTGGCTCCAGAGAAGACCTTCATTCATAGATTAAGTATTTAAAACTTGAGGGGCAAAAATAATTCCCAGACCCAACAATAACACACATTCATGTTTGTGTGTAGGCAAATATATAAAAGTAATCCCAAGATACTGATTCAGCTCTGAAGAACCTGGGGTTTGCTCCCAAGAACCCACGTGAAAGTTAGAACCTTTTTTCTTCATCTGAAGTGGAAATGCACCAGAAGTCAGACAAAACACAACTTACAAACAATACACAAATTTCAGTCACAAATGCATACTGGCTTCCTCTGGTAATCCCACCAGCCTTTGCAGAGAAACTGTTCTTTGGATTCATTATTTGCCTTCTCATTTAGCATTTTCTGTCTCTGCATCTCTCTGCTTTAATATATTAAGAAGTTCCCTGACTCCTTTTCCTTGAATCCATTATCCTCCTCATATGCAATTTTATTTCACATGAAGTCCGTGGAAAAAGAGGAGCAGAACAGCTGGCTGTTGTTTGTACATCAAAGCCAACATCAGGGCTTAAGTTCATCCTTTGAAGGAGAAAATAAGCACCAAACTCACCTCATATATAGGAGGTGTTCAGATGAAAGAAAAGTTTATGACAAGGACAATTCAGAAATCAGTTGGAAATCCGTAAGCTTGTACCAACTACTAATAGTTTTGCAGACTTCCTCTGCAAACCTCAAATAAGGGATTTGAATAGATTTTCATGAAAAAAGAAAACACCTTGAAGATTTCACAAATTCCACTTTGCAGAGCAGTGATTTACTTCTTTGGTGTAATAGCTACATACTTAGAACAGGAATGGCTACAAGTCTAAGAAATGCCAGTTTCCACTTCATCATTTTCATATATTGCCTATTACTCCTTTCTAGTATCCCAGTAAAGGGCTTTGCAGTCCAAAACATTGATATATGTACTCTACAGGGCCCAAGAGAATATCAGTAATGATATACACACTAGTATGGTGCCACTTTAATTCAAAATAAAATTATGTACAACATTTGTTTTCTGAGCACAGCATCCGCTCAGCATTAATTTCCCAGTTACCAAGATAGAGGAACAAAAAAACCCCCAAACAGCCCCACCACTATGTCCTCCTTAGACTATAATTATATTTTTTTTCCCTAATTATTAAATTAAGAGCAAGGTAACAATTTCCACATTTATCAAACTATGAAACCACTGAAAGAGACTCCATCAGAAAACAGCATATGAAAAAGCTGCTCTGAAAAAACATGAGAACTAAGATACATAAAATTTTCACTCCTTAGCCTCATATTATACATTTAAAATATAGCTACTCTGGAGCATATCATACACAAAACACTTTGCAAAACCTAAAAGATTGTCAACCCACAACAATTCAGAGCAGCTTTGTTTGACAAAGCCCTTTCACATCACCTAAGTGCTCCCCCACATCACCTCTGCATTGCCTCCACCTCTATGAAGTGAGAAATACCATCCCTAAATGGAACAGGCCACTGAAGCCCAGTGAGGTGCTCCAGTGACCAAACACAGCTGTCTGTGTCACAGCTCAGGTCACTGCAGACCAAGGGGGCTGATACAAGGTTATTTTACTGACGCTCCACCACGGCTGGACCCTCTCTGCACCTCATCTTGGTGGAAATGCCAGCAGCTCCCATGATCTGTATGGGTATCCCCACTGCCCCAGCCAGAAGGGGGTTCTCTGCTTCTGGCCAGCTGCTGACCACTGGATTTTGAAGCAGAGGAGCTACACACCACTGCTGTCCACCAGTGCCATAGAGCCAGAGCTTAGACTGCTCTCGTGCTGTTCACAGCCCCAAGATCACTTGTTCAGCATTCCTGAAGAAATTTAACTGTAATAGGTACTTGAAGAAGATTTTATTTTTAATTAATAGCAAAAATATGCTAAAAAACTCTTGGAAATCTTCTTTCTAGAATGAGAGATATGTATTAATTATCATGTGCCTGTTAACTCGTATGATCATATTACAGAATCACAGAGTGATAAATCCAGTACTGCCGAGTCCACCACTAATCCACATTCCCAAGCACTTCATCTAAAGGTCTTTGAAATACCTCTGGGGATGGTGACTACAGGCATTCTTCATTATACAGTTTCACTAGAACTGAGAAATCAAACTTGTCTGGCACCATAAACACACACAAATTTCATGAAATGCTGCTCCTCTTACCATAAACAATTTTTTCTTTTTCTCTTTTTCTATTTATTAAGTATTTGATATCAGGTGCTAAAATTATTTCTTTCCATTTAGGTATATGGCATCTCTTTTTTGTTTCTGAAATAATGCAGACAGCTCCTGAAAATCAGAAACAGTTTTCTCAACTAACTGAGAACTAGAGAATCCTACAGACTGCAGCTAAGATGGTCAACAAGCAGAAGTTTATCCAGATCTTCTTTAGAAACTAAAGATTTATTTTTCTACAAAGAGATTTTTAAAAGTATATGCATAAACACACTTGAGAAATGCACTCATTTATTTATGACCTTCCAATTAACTTTATGCCTTTTTCTCCAAGCCCAAAGCTAATCCTTAATATGGAAGTGACATTTACATTTTCTGCATCTTAAATTTTGAGTGGGCAAAAGGCTAGCAAAAAACCTCACAAAAAAACATGACTGCAAAAGGATTTTCAAAGAATAAGAAAAATTTGACAAGACCATCTGATCTGCAGGAAAGACTTTATTGTCCTGTTGCTACTTTCTGCAATGTCTACAGCCTCATCATCCCTTTTCATATCCATAAAACATTAACTCCAATGAACTGTTTTCATTGGCAAACAACTATTCAGTTTCTTAGAAACCCTATGCAAAAAATACTGAGTCATAATTACCCTTTAATTTCACTCACAGCATTTTCCCCAACAGCTGCAGCATCCCCTTCAACGAAATCCGAGTGATGTTTATTGCATATACTCAACCAAATACACAATCCTGCAGTTTAGCACAACTGTATCCATTCAAGGACCTTATACTTTCTTCACAGATTAATAAGTAACACTCGAAATCCAAAGGATTTACAATTCAAAATTGTTCTCAGGATCTGAAAGGAAGAGTTTTTCACCAAACACCAAAGTTATGCACAGAAGTAGCTATCTCCAGACATGAAGCCACCTCTCCCTAAAAAATCCTGGAGAATAGCTGTATCTATGAGAGCAGCTGTGCAAAAAGGTAACTCATGTCCACTTCCAAGCTGACCAGGCACCAGGAAGGGCTGAGCTCAATCCTTCCTAGAACATGAGCACAACTTTGAGACTTTTCCCTCTCTGTAGCTTTCAGATGGGTGTGAAAAACAACCAAATCCTTCCCAAATTACTACAGCTTGAACTTAAAAAGTAGCTTCAAATACAAAATCTATTAATAATTTCAATTTGTAATAGGTACCTTCTTGAACTGAATTTTAACTAGGAAAAAAGTGTACATTAGGAATATTTTGTAAGTTAACATTTCCTTTTATTTTCCAGAGATATCTGTATTTTTCCTGAACTAGAGCTTCTGAAAACCTCTGAGTTTCTGGGTAGCCTCAACACCCCAGTAAAAGATTTTTTTTCCTCATCTACAAAATGGGTAAGCAACTAACTAAATTTAGCAGAAGAATACTTTTTACCCCTGAGTCTGCCTTTGCATCATTCCGTGGACATCCATCAGAAGCAGATATGATACTTGTATTTACAATGTAAATATACAAACATGAACACTTTCACTTCCTGAGAAAACACAGAACTACAAACTGGACAATTTCATGGGCATCAACAGGGAAGGTATACTGTCCCAAAAAATGTTAACTCTGATTTTCTTTCTAATGTACCAGTTTACATCTTCCCTGGGACAGCTCAGACATAGCCTCCAAAAAATGGCTAATTCTTCTACTGCCACCCTGAAGCAACACAGGGATAACCACACAGCCCCTTTGACATTTCTCCTCCATCAAGTGAAAGGCTGCACTCACTCTCAGGTGAGGGTAGATTATAACACACTCAGAGAGATTCTTTATGTCCTCTGAATTCTACAAATATTGATTGAGAACTGCCTGACAAGCTCTCCTAGAAACAAATGTTTAAAATGTTTAGGAGTGAAAGATGGACATGCAGAGTTGCCAAATGACTGGTTAACTTTGTAGAACTAGAACCTTCTGAGCTTATCAGCAGCATCAACTTTGTAATGGTATTGAAAGCATCCTATTTACACACAGAAAAGAGGGCTGTCATCACCCTCATCTTTCTTATAGGTAGTCAGAGAAAAGGATTAACTCCAACTTACTGCTCAGAGCATTCATGGACTCACCATTGCTGGAGGTGCCCAAGGCCAGGCTGGATGGAGCTCTGAGTACCCTGCTCTAGTGGAGGTTTTCTGTGCCCATGGCAGGGGGGCTGGAAATAGATGATCTTTAAGACTTCTTCCAACCCAAACCATTATATGATCCTATAAAACTTGATGCTAAGACTAAATTGCAAAATATTGTTCTAAGGTTAATTAAATTTTAAACTCCATTCACTATTTGGATTCTGGACAAGAAGCTAAGGCAGTTCTGCAAGCAAAAATGAAATGTTTGCCCATGCAAAGCCAAGAACAACAATTTTAGAAAAGGAGCAGGACTTCAGTGGTGACATGACAAATAATATATCACTTAGAAGTAAACAAAAGCATTAATCATCAGATTTCAGAAAAGCAAGAAGTTGTCTTCTGGTACTGAAAGTTAATTAACATTTAAGATAACATTGGGATTTGACCACCAGTTTTTAAAAACAAGAGTACAAAATTAGTTGATTTAAAAATAAAATAAATTTAAAAAAATTCCAACACAGAATTTCCAAACACTGACATTACAGCATAAAATTCAGTGCAATCAAAACCTGCCACGTGTATGGGATAGGAAGAGGCTGTGGTAGTGGGCTGACCCTGGCTGGATGCCAGACACCCACCAAAGCTGCTCTATCACTCCTCTCTGCAGCTGGACAGGGGAGAGAAAACGTTACAAGGTGTTCGTGGGTTGAGATAAGGACTGAGAGACATCACTCACCAAATATCATCACAGGCACAACAGACTTGGAGACATAACTGAATTTCTTACTAACAAATCAGAGAAGGATAATGAGGAATAAAACAAATCTTAGAGATAACAGCTTTTCCCCACCCTTCCCTCCCTCCCAGCTCTACCTTTGCCCCCTGGAGTGGTGCAGGGAGAAAGGGAATGGGGGCTATGGTCAGTTCATCACAAGTTGTTCCTGATGCTGCTCAGGGAAAAGAGTTCTTCCCCTTTCCAGCATGAGGTTTCTCCCACAGCAGACAGTTCTCCATGAACTACTCCAACATGGATAACTCTTCCATGTTGTGCAGTCCTTCAGGCACAGCCTGCTCCAGCATGGCTCCCCCACGGGCTCAAAAGTCCTACCAGGAACCCTGCTCCAGTGTGGGCTCCTCTCTCCACGTATCTCCCACAGGGCCCTCTCAGGCATCCACCTGCTCCAGTGTGGGTCTCTCCACAGGCTGCAGGTGGATCTCTGCATCCCTGTGGTCCTCCATGGGCTGCAGGGGCACAGCTGCTCCACCATGGGCTTCACCATGGGCTGCAGGGGAATTCCAACTCCAGTGCCTGGAGCAGCTCCTGCCCCTCCTTCACTGGCTATAGCTGTTCCTCTCACATATTCTCACTCTGCTCTTCTCTGGCCAATTACATCCACGCAGTAAGTTTGGAGTTTTTTCCTTTTTAAATATGTTACTTTCATTACTAAATATGTTACTATCATTCCTGCCTGGCTCAGCCTTGGCCAGCAGTGTGTCTGTCTTGGAGCCACCAGGAATTGGCTCTGCCAAACATGGGGAAGCTTCTGGCAGCTTCTCACAGAAGCCACTCATGTAGCTCCCCTGCTACCATGACCTAGCCACCCAAACCAAATACAGCTGTCCCTCCAAGGAAGGATTAGTGTCTTTCAGCCTTTTAACCAGTATTGAAAGTGGTGCAAGTCTCAACATGCATCACTTTTTTCCCCTCTCAAACACTGGCACATGACAGAGCTGCCTGTTGTTCCACACTGCACCACACAACAAATACAGTCAAATCCAGGGCATCTGGCAACCATGGGGGCAACAAAGGAATCCCAAGGACCACAAAAATTCCCTAGGCTTCATGTCATGCCTCTCTCCACTGCAGGCCCTTTCACTCAAAACTGATCACATCTGGGGTTTCCAAAATTAGCTGCTGTAAAAGAGATGTAGGGGACAGTATTCAAACAAATCTGTGGAAATGAGTAAGCTGCATTCTGCTCACAAAATACTTTCATTTGAGCATACAATCAAATCATGCCATCTGGAAACCTATTTAACAGATATGTGGGAAACTCACAGGAAGCATTCACCCAGCTCTGGAGCACACCTCACAGTCTGAGGATTCCAGATTTACTCTGATGTCAAGTGTCACTGCAGTACACACACACACACAAGCCCAATGCAAGACTGTTTCTCCTAGTACAAAAAACAACAACCAAAAAAAAACCCCAAAACCCCACAAAACAAAACAAAAAACCCAAAGAAACCAAAAGAAAACCAGTACTGAAATGTTATAGAGGCTTCATAAGCTTATTGACCAGTGCCTTCTTTACTCCCAGGAACAGCAGGGCCATCTGGTTTCTGCCATTCACCTGAGACCACTAAATGCCATCAAATTGTCCAAGGAAGCACATCCAGAACCTGTCACTGCTTACAGCTTCTCTACACTAAAGCATCCAAACAGAGACAGTCAAACCCAGGGTTAGCTGCATGAGAGCCCATGTAATTTCCTCTAGGAACCTCCAATCCAGAATTAGATTGGAAGAATGGAAGAATGTCTAAGCAATCTGAAGGCAGTGCCACTAAAACAAACACTATACATGTCTGTTTTGCATAGACAATTCAATATCACCTTAATACCACCTCTAGACACATACAGCATAAATTTATATACATAAAATGTATGTATATTTATATACATATAAACATGCATATACACACATTTTTAAAGTAAAATACCTCTATTTTGAGTATTTTCCCAGAGCAGCTCTCCTGAGGAAATATTGCAGACTACTTTCGCTACATAAGCAAGACCTCACCACCAGGAACACAAACTTTCATTGCAGCAGGTAACTTACAAGACATTTATCCTGTCTCTGAAATAGACAGGGGGAAAGTATATAAGTAATAAAAATAATAAATCACCATTAAAGTCCTGGAAAGAGTGCCTTCCAAATAAAAAAAAATTTAAAAAGAGAGCATGTGTATGCAGAGAAAGAGAAGCAAATAACACGTCAAAGGCATTTGTAACACAAGACTTCCCCTAATGATTCAGACACCACTAAAGAGGAGCCCAGCTGAAATAGTGAAGGAATTTATTTTTGATATTCAGCTATACAGCTATACAGAGAGGTGGTGATTGTGTGTGTGTGTGTGTGTGTGTGTGTGTGTGTCTATTGCAAGGTCAGAGAGTTAAACCAGTGAAAAATTAGAGTACCTTAAAAATTCTTTGGTTCTTCTAAATCTCTTCACTGTGAGAACAATGCAAGACCAGATCTAGTGCACACATACAGCCTTACCTTTTGTTTCTAAAATTAACTAGTGATGCTTTTAAATATGCCTAAGGCACTGCAAGATGACCCTGTGCTTCACTCAAAAGAGTGACTGTGACTCTCCCCCATGCAGCCCCTCAGTGCATTAAGGAGAAAATTAGCAAGTTCAGTGAGCTCTGTTATTTTTGAAACAGCAAAGAAAAATAATAAAAGCAAAAAATTCACAGTGAAATCTAATTATTCTTAATAAATGTTTTGGTTTGTAAATGCTGGATCTAGGGAAGTTTCTCATTTACTATAGCTCTAAGCAAAGTTAAAGCTGCAGTGCTGTCAGAGAGAGAAAGGGAAATGATACAGAGAAGGCACATCCTACCCTCTTTAATCTTCCAGAAAAATACAACATAACCATCCTCAGATATAAATAAACTTACTAAGTCACCTATGAAGATCTAAACTTCATTGCAAAAACTGCATTAGTTTAATAGAATTCTGACCTGTGCTACGCAGACATCCAAAATCTTGCCAATGATCTTTTCAACACCACCTTCAATAAACACGGTCAGCAAATAAATATCCAATAAACAGCAGTTTAAACAGCAGTCAGCTTAACCTTTCCCCTGTCTTTAAAAAATGCCAGACTCTTCAGTGTTTGCTCAAGACTCTTCTTTTACCAACATTCAATTTGAATGAGCCGGTGCAAATGCACTGTTCATCCCCTCATGAGAGGAGGATGCATTTATGTGAAACATGAGGAGAATGCCTAATGCTGAAACATTCTCTCTGCATCCTCAATGAGATTTTATTACAGGGCTCTCTTTCTTCTGCCCTGGCCTGTGTCAGCATGCCTGCAAGCTTTCTACTTCTTTTATGGCCAGACACTATCTGTACACTTGTATTTATGTTGAGTGTACACACACCCCCCCAATCACACGTGCTTTCTGACCCCACTGCAGCTACTCAAAAAATAAGCAAGCCTATCCAAGTGATAATATGAAGCAATGACATATAAAATATATTCTGCTAATAATCCATACAGCTACCTTTCTGGCTATTAGGAACCAGATTTAAAAACTCTTTTGGCTTCCAAAAGTATTAAGGGCTTGAATCTTCAAATCTTCCTAAAGGTAAGTCTGTTTTATAAACAAGCTCTGTGGTCCTCAGAGAAAAAACTGGCAGTTCTATTAAAGTACAAACAAGATTTTAATTAAAAATAGTTTTGTCTGTTGTATCAGAGATCCATATGACAAAAATGTATAATGTCTCAACTTGTCAACAAAATATTATGACTTAAAATTTGTATTAAAAAAGAAGTCAGTCAAACAGGGAAAAAAAACAAACAAAAAGCTACAAGATCATAATGAACTTCCTAAACCCTGCAACTCTTTAAGAACATTACTTGTGCAACTGCAATTTTTGGTTAAAGAAATAGTACTTATTAGAATAATGGCATTTACCAAGATCTGTGAGTATCTTGGGCTGTGACAACTAGATTTAACCAGCTTTGATAAATAATAAACGAGCCTGGCAAACATTCAGTTTTTCTAGTCCTCCACCTACATCGTTCTACAGTTCCTATCAATACATTATTTATATTTCAGGAGCATTCTCCACGAGGTAATCTCCTTCTACACCAGTAGGAAAGAAGTCTCTGTTGCAAAGATCATTTATTTCAAGAGAGCAAGGAAGTAAAAAGTTATTATGTTAAAAATGCAGTTTCCTAGTCTTAATAAAAATGCATGTTACAAGTAATGGGACACAGAAGATGCCATTCTAAGTGAAAATTTCTTTGAAATATTAAGTTGGGAAAAAGCGCCATCTATGGCAATACCTTTCACTATTGTCTTTGATAAAATAATAAAAGCTCAATAAAAAGAAGTCTTAAAAATATAACTCATCTTGATAGGTCCTGTACCTTCCTTGCTTTTCCTATTTCTTTATTTTTCCTTTGTTCTTTTCACTATACAGTTAATATGCACTCCTATTAACACTGTATATCTCACTCTGTCACTGTGCCTTTACTAAAATACTTCTCTTTTATACCACTTATGATGCAGGATTGACCCCTGGAATTTTCTGGAGTGTCTGACTGGTTAGGGGTGGGGGGAAAGGGGATTTACCACCTATTCCCACTCACTGTCCTGGACTGACCACCTCCATCACTCAGCCCCACAAAGAAGGGACCCCCCCTAATGTAACCCCACAAAGCAGAGCAGGAGTTTCAGAAAGGTCTTGCACTGCTGGGAATTAGATTTTCTTAATAGCTGCAAAACAACAGGGCATGTTGTGGGGAGTTATCATGAAAGTCATCAGGGGCTTTATGGGCTCATATGCCCAACTGACAGTACCTCCAGTGTGATAAAATTATTCTATTTAAATTCCTGATGATCCTTAAAGTTTATCAAGCAAGACTCTTGGTAATTTCAAAAGAGTAGAAAGACACACAGTTCCAACCAAATTTGTTTTAGAAAGCATTCAGCAGTGGGGTAAGATGATAAAAAGAAAATAATATGGAAATTTTTTCATAGTCTTCCTATTCTATCTACTATTGCTGAAGACATGCCATTATCTACTTAACCTCTTAGTGGATAAAAGAAGATGACATCATGGAAAAACAGCAATCTACCTTTTATGGAATAAAGACAAGGAACTTCCTATGCACAATGCAATCTTCAGAGGAAGACAAAGACATGGGAACCACATTACAGAAAAATTACAAATCTGAGAACATAATTTTGAAAACATCAGCTATGGCAAATTAATGCTCTCCAGACAATTATATTAATTGTAAGTTACAGACATAAATAGTACATCTCCAAATTGAGAGACAGAGTAATAACCTATCAGCTATTCTTGCATGAACCAAGGTTTAATTTTTCTGGCTTCATCCTGAGTTTTTGTGCAACACATGCTGATGTTGGCAAAGGCTGATATTAGGTTAATTAGATATACCTAAGATAGTCACATGCATAACTGTTTGCTGAACCAGTCCAGCACTTTCATTGGTATTTTTTTCCTCCCCTGTATTACTGATTGCAATTGCAGACTTGCAAAGCAGAATGAAAATATTTTCCTTCTGCATAGGCAGAGTTGCTGATTCCACGTGCTCTGTACCTTCATACTGAAGGAAATGATCACTTGGTGGGGAAACAGAGCATTGAGGGTTTCTAGGTAGCACAGAAACTCCATTTTTGCTCATTCAACATTTAATTATTTATCAGTGATTTCCAGTATCAGCCAGTTCCACATTTGTTCCTATTCATAACAGAGTGTTGTAAGATGATTTTTACCTCTTCAGATATGGGGGAAGCTGTAGGATTTTTGTTATGGAGGTTGAGTGAAAGCTCAAGGCATCTATTTATCAAACATTCTGTCTCTCCAAATCAACAGGAGAAAGAAAACAAAACCAACCCATCTTCACAAAAAAAAAAAAAAAAAAAAAAAAAAAAAAAAAAAA
>VZRX01010769.1:267375-306435 GCA_013398075.1 Notiomystis cincta
AAAACACCCTGGCAACCAAAAACCGAACACACGCCCCCTCAAAAAAAAAAGGAACATCAAGAATAAAAGTGCATATATCAATGGAGAAAAACCAGGAACCATGTTTCACAGAAAGCAGAAAATGGGAATCCTATTTTAAATAAGAACTCATGAGCCAATAGTACCTCACATTAAACACAGGAATTAAAAACAAAACCCATTAGAGGCAGTCCAGCCTTCATTGAAATATATACACATCATCATTACCAATAATAACTTGGCTCTTCATGTGTAATCACTGCATGGTAGCCTCACTTTGTATTCATAAGGACCATTACTGTCAAGAGGAACTGTGCACATGGGCACCACGTTGCCCCCATGCTGCTCCTCAGTCTGAGGTCTGCTGTGCCCAGCAAACCTCCTCTGCTTGCCACTTCTTCCCTCTCCTCCAGGAGATGGGAACAAGGAAAATGTTATTACCTTTTTTTTTTTAATACTCCAATAATTTTGTACTATTAAGAGCACCAGAAAGATAAGTTGTAACAACCATCTGTTCACATAATGCTGAATTCAAAACAGCACATGTTGGAGCTCTGCAAGGACAGAATCAATCACAATCTCTGCCTCAGATTCTGATGATTGATTTCATAGGTCACCATCATCTAAAAATGGCCACAAAGATTAAGGATACAGAAAATAAAAACAAAACATCAAAAAACCACACAGGGAAAAAAACCCAAACCAACCAACCAACCAAAGAAACCCAAACAGAAACAAACTAAAAAAAACCCCTAACAAACCAACCAAAAAATGCAAATCAAAAGAAAACCAGAACAAATTAAAAAAACCCACCCAAGCATTAATCCACCATACTTCATTCAGGAAGTTCCCCCTTCTGCTTCCCCCTAAGAGATCCAGGACCAGGGGGGAAAGCACAATCTGCCTCCCCACCATGGGGACAATATCCTCCCAGGATGAAATTTTCACAAAGGAAGGACAGCAATCTGTCACTGCAGGGTTGTAGGAAGGTCCAGGTAGAACACATTAGACAGTATTAAATCACTCTCATGAACACACCAAAATGTTCATCAGCTGCATGGGCACTGTAACCTCAGCTGTCTGAGACACAGAAAGAGGGGAGTCTGGCTGAAGTCTACTACATACAAGGTTGAGCAAAAGGTTGAAATACAAACTTGTTACCCTACTCTCAGCAGCTCAGGTGAGACACAAAACTACAGCTTCCTTCATATAAAAGCAAAGCCACAAGGAAGCTTCCAGGAACATAACTGAAACACTGACGGAATTAATTTTACAAAACTGTCTACAATAAATAGAGAATAAATTATTCAATTGGACCAATGCTTTATATTCTATTATACCTTATCTTCTTCTTTTCTAAGTAGAGCACATCAAGTCAGTCACAGTGGAGCTGCAAAGGTACAATATTTTCATATCAGAATAACACAGGCAGTGATATTTCTTGAGGTGGACTTATTTCACCCTTTCACTTCATCCTAAAGCTATGTCAAATCCAAGTCTATCACTATAGCTACCTAATCTAAAGTAAGAGCTTGCACAGAAACCTACAGAATTTTAAATTCCAAATGGTTTTGCTTTAAATAAAAGATCAGTAGAAAATGCTTACATATCTAATCTTTATTTCTCAGGTTTTCTAAAAAATTCTGCATTGGGCAATTCTTGCATGCATTTACAACATATTGTCAGTCCCTCATGCACTTCCTACATTCCTCTTACAGAACCCCAGCTTCCTATCCACATCATCTCAAAGATACTTATTTGTTTTCCATTCCATAGGAATTTCTGATTTTGCTATCTTCCTTGCAATGATTTAAACAACATACTTTTATGTAAGGACAGAATAGTCCTCCAGAAAGCTTGCTTGTCAATACCCATTATTTTACTATAATTATATAGCTAAGTAATATTTTATTCCTTTATCATGTATCTTATTATTATATAAAGTACTATGTGGGATAAATGTAAGTTCTGTACCTTGCAGGACTGTGGTTTAATCTTCTGTTACATTAGATGTTATTTTCATAACATACATTAATTAGCAAGTAATTTTCTTAGGTCATGAGAATTCAGCAGGAAGTCACCAAGCACTTCCATCTTGTTAAAGAAGATTCCATCCCCAGCTGGAGAGAAAAGGGAAGGGCACAAACAGCTGGAGGGAACAAGTCTTCTACATGTGTGAGAATGACTTCTTTTCACTGCAAGCAAAGGCTGAGGTCCTGGTTTGACATCTGTCCCCAAACCTTTGCAGAAGTTCCATATCACTGAACATATTTAACTTGTCTGTAGTTTCCATTTTACTGCGGAAAAAACAAATTGCCTGCAAAAATGAAAGAACTGGGAGAAGGCAGGTGTGCAGAAAGGTACCACCAGCAGCACCCAGCCTCTGTGGAACAGACAAATCCCACTGGAACTGCAGTGGCCTGGGCACCTGCATTCTAAACACACTGGGCTAACCCACCCTCCAGCACAGCATCCTGGTCTCAGAGGTCTGGAATTTAAATATGTCTAAGAACATCTTTGTTTCTGTAAGTTTCAAGCTCCTGTCCCTTGAAAGGTTACTGACTGATATGTAAGACTGACTGAATAATAATCAAGATATAATTGGATTTGGAAAAATCCATATGGTAAAGCCCTTAGAGCTTTTGCAGTGCATAGCCAATCTCCTCTGCCAAAAAAAAAATAATCTGTCCCACTTATGCAAAAAAGTGCTGTATTCTGATTTTTAATTTGGTTTAAAAAGAATTCCCCATCAATAAGAAAAACTATTAGGTATTACAGCAAAAAAATCCAAAACACTGCTTTATGAGTTAAAAATGATCTTTTCATCAGTTATTTCAGCAGACAAAATTACTCTTCACTTCCTGTAGGTATGAGACAGCCTCTACAATTTTTCAGCTGCTTCTTCACATCAGCATGTGGGTTACTATGGAACATCAAACACCATCATGGACAGATCATACACTTTCACCCAGCACCAGTGAAATTGTCTCTGCTTTAATGATAAGTCATCCCTGAAATCATTTTTAAAATATAAGAAGGAAGAGCTCCGAAAACTGCTACAGTTTCAATGCAGCTTGCACAAAGACAGATCACCACTCATCCTTCACTGGCATAACTGTGACCTCAGAAAATACTCAACAAAAGAAAAGCTATTTTTAAGTATTATTTTTAGGAAGCTAATTTTTGAACTCCTTTTGTGATGCAGTCTTTAGCACAGAACAACTCACTAAACAAATTCATGGAAATACATCTCTAAAAACACCCAGTGTTACAGATTAGGTGATTTAAATAATTTTAAAAGACTGCCACAAAGATGTTTCATAAAAATACCATCTTTGGAAATAATCCATGAAAATATATTATGAAACATTGATATTTATGATAGTATTTCCAATAAAAATGCTATTGTTATTTTATAGCAAAATATTACTCACTAAGTCGTTCTCTTAGTCCTTCCTGTGGAACAACAAAATTGTGGTGGATACATGCCTCTACACTGAAAAGGTTCTGACAGTTTCAGATTACTACTTTCTCTACTCAATATCCCATCAGATTTTTGATATCTAATCACTTTTTGTAACCTACTCCTTATACAAAATAATGTGATAAACCCTAACTCACACCTAGGATTGGAGCACTGAAGAAAATGTAATAGCTGTGTACTGCAACTGCTGCTCTTTGAAAGGGAAAATGAGGATTAAACACATTAAATGGAATCTCACACATTAGAAAAGAATCACTCTCCCAGAAGGTGAGAGATTCTTGAGCAAGGCTCAGGATTCTGAAAGCATTAGCGCAATCAGTTGTCTAGATACTGATACCCTTCCACTTACTTGAAAGAATCACAGCTACACAGGAATATAGGCAGGAACTGAGTACTAATCCCCAAGGGCAGCTTCTTTTGTAACTTTCCTCAAACATCAACATATTAAATAAACAACCATATGCAAATCTCTAAAAAAACCAAATGAGCTCTGTTTAGCTCTCTGCTCCAGCACCACAGGGGATGATGAATCCTCTTCTTGAGGGCTACCACCCTTCCTGCCCAGGCCAGCCCTTGGGAGACACCTGCCCAATCCTGCTGTGTTCTGCCCTTGCTTTAGGGATGGCAAACTGCCTTCCAGATAAAAATACGCACAAAAGTGCGAACAGACAGCGAGTCAACTTTTGAGCAACCTGGTCTAGTGGGAGGTGTCCCTGCCCCTGGCAGGGGGTGGCTGGACCTGGATGATCTTTGAGGTTCTTTCCACCCCAAAGCAGTCTGTGCTTCAAGTCAGAAAAAGCCTGCCCATCACGTCTTCCTCTTAGCTCAGCTATATGGCTAAAAGCCATTTCTATTTCAGAAATGCAAAGCAACTGGTTGGTATATGAAAAGAGGATCTGGATGGTAAGAAAATAATACATCTGAAACTTTGACCTTGTTAGTATTTCCATAAAACAAAGCCACCATTCTTTTAAAGACTAATTAAGAGGAAATGAAAGGACAAAAATAAATACTGCTTAGGAGAATTAAAAAGGGTTAGGAGTGAAACAAGGCTTCTTTCTGCCTGAAGGAAACAGTGAGGGATAACTTCAGAAACCAACTCCTCAGTGACACTATGACTTCATTTGTAAGGAAACGGGTTAGCACTGTGCTCATAGAAATAACAGCACACTTTGAGCTAGAAATTCAAGCACCACAATCACTCAGTGACTTATGATTCAGCTCACCCCATTCAGTTCAACAATGATGACAGTAAACCCATTATGAAGCATGCTAATAGCTAAATTGCAGTGTGGATTAGGAGAAAAGCGCAATATTTTATCCTTGTCATCTGTATTCAGGTCTCTGAAAGAAAGCTAGTGAACCTACAAAAATAACAGTACTTATGTAATCAGTAAGTATTTCTGCTTCAGGTTTACTGAGGACAGGTGGCTTTTAGAACTGAGCTTCAGAATTTTTTGCAGGGATTCTCAGTTTTATTAAGTAAAAGTTTGAAACAGTCTCTTAGTAATTCATACATCTTTAAAGTGAAGCAGCATCATATATATAACTTGGCTCTTTTTGTGGCTTTAAGAGTATGTGGTACATTAACTAATAATGTAAAGGTGATCTGTTAAACACAAACCAGCTCCTTAACAGTTTAGCTGACCAAGCACCTTTTTTTGGGTGCCTCATACACAGGCTACTAAAATGAGGCTCCTTGCCCCGGACAGAGTCACTGTGCAAATGAGAAGTGAGTACTACACAGAAATCAAAAGAAATTATAAAATTATTAAGTAATTGTCACCCTCAGATATAAGAGGGTGGAGTGAGAGAGGAACCTATTATTTCAGAATGTACATTACTTGGAAATGCAGCCGCTCATCCAAGTTACACGGCCATGTAATAAATTGTGAAGGCAGAAAATTTAATCAAAATTTTGACTAAAAGAAGTAGATACTGCATTATGTTTCTCACAACAGTAGTAAAATAGAGATGGCAGATACCTTCATCTATGTCCCAGAAAGCTAGTTATGCATGATATAATCTATCATATCCAAATCCAGAAAGGCTTTTTAGACAGCTAATTCATTTTAGCGTGATGTTGTAAGAGACAAAAAAAAATCAGATTTGCAAAGCAAGGCAGGTCTATGTGTATCTATGTCCACTTGATGTGTGTGTGTATATCTCAGAATTAACCAGATTTTATCCTTAAGTATCTATGCAGAACCTCATCTATGCCTTCATGTCTCCCACCATAAAATACCTCATAATACTTCAGCTTCTGAAAGCACGGACACACACTCAAGCCCCCTCAAAAAAACAAACAAAAACCCCCAAAAAAACCCTTCACACACACACACAAAAAACAAAAAAACAAAACAAAGGAAAGGAAAAAAAAACAAACAACAAAACAAACAAAACCTAACCAAGCAAATTAAAAAAAAAAACCAAACAACAAAAAACCACACCAAACCAACCAATCAACCACTATTTTGTGATCAAGTAAAATGAGCACTGAGGATTTCTTTCCCAGTAACCAGGTTGAAATGTCCTTTCCTAATCTGGGCTTTAGTTTTAACATTTTGTTCTCTCAGTTGGATTCATCTGTCAAACCCTTATGCTCCTGGGCACAGCTGATGGGCACTATCCTGCATGACAGTGGAGATCATGTCCTCTCAGACTATGCTTAACATACAATATTTCACCAATATTTAATACATACCTTTGCTCTGGCATGAAGATCATAAGCAAACTAAACTTCAACCTAAATCTAAGTACAAAATATCATCTTAATAGGAACTGTCCTTGCACTGATCACCTTTATCGTTGCCATATTCTCCTACAATTAATTTTTGGGTTTGTTTTTTTTTAATTAAAATAGGTCAGGTTTTGGAGAGGCTCTAGCAAACAAGAAGAGTGCTCTCTTATTCTTCCTTTGTTCAGAGAAACAGTATCTTCTTGCCTCAATCTCTTGTAAAAAGTTGCCATCTCCATCAGGCTCAAAAGGAAACCCCAAGGCCTTCAGAAGTACAACCACCATGGATTGCCTGTTTCAGAGAACTTTGACACCTGCACTAGATTTTTCTGTAAATTAATTGTTACTTAGCTTCTCTTCTACAAATACATATGATATATGCTAACATGGCTTTTGGAAATAAAAAATACACAAATAAGGCAAAATGTGTGTAAATACAGTCATATTTCAGGTGTTTTCCTCCAGAAGATGATTCTTCCACCCCAGCATGTTCCCCTGCTCTCCAAAGGACACAGAAAAAGGAACAGGAACAAAAGTACTGGAACATTTTTATGTTACATGGTATTTGTACTGTATTTTCTCAGCTCTGCAGCATTATGTGACAGACCAAACCAATTATTTGTCACCAAGAACCAGAGCTGAGATCATTTGTGAAACTGGCTCTTAAAGGAGAAGGGGAAAGGCTAAAGCAGCTTTCAAACCTTTATATTGTTATTTAACAGTTGGATAAAAAAAACCTGATACTGAATCACAGTCCACCTTTCAGATAGCCTGAAAGAAGTTTCATGGCTGCCCTTCAAGAAATTCCCACATCCCCATATTCATTCCCTACCTTATTTTGTTACCAAATTGTCCATCAGTTTCTTCTCATCTACAGCCACTTCCTTCCTTTTGGGAGCTCTGCACCCCTGAAATTCCTTTCACTATTTCCACTCCTCTTCCTCTCATCCTCTGCCTCTTCTGCTGCCCAGAGCCACGAAGGAATACAAGCATCCCACCAGGGGCACCCCACACCCCCATGTGCAGGCAGGGCCTTGGGGCTGCTCCTGAGCACGAGGAGCTGGGTGCAGCAGCCAGGTGGGCTCTGGAGGCCACACAGCCCCACAGGGCTTGAAAGGGCTCCTGGAGACCAGCAGGTCCCAGCTCCTGCTCACTCTCACTGCTGTGTAAGATGGGGCCTCACAGACCCAGCTAAAAGAGCCATTCTGTATCTTAGGGGATGACTAATTAAAGCAGCAGCCACTTTTAGTTAAGCATTTAACAGGGTCATTTTTCATTTTAGTTGGAATGGGGATTTTCACTGTGTCTTCCATGTTCAGCTGTATTTCACCAGACTTCAAAAGTATTATTGTGGATAGCATGTCAGAGTGCAGGAGGACAAAGAAACAGGCACACCTTCTGTCAGCTTTTGATTAAGAAATACAGTAGAATGGACCTTCATTAATTCAGATCATACTAGCAAGATCAGCACTGAATTATTAAATTATTGTGAACAAGTTCCAGAACAAACAGCATAACTGGATTCTTAACTGCCAAGTGTATTTTGATCATTTATGCTGACAGCTGTAACACAACTATGATTATTTACTACACCCAGTAAATTACAGCCTTAAAAAAAAAACTTTCAGCATAGTATCAATCATTGAACTTCTGCTGAGTAATGCTGAAACCTGTTTTTCCATTTTTTTTTTTCTTTTTCTCACTTCTAAGTGAGAAAATTAACAGAGATGTTCTGGCACACATATATATATAAATATATATATGTATATATATTTTAAAAGTACTGGCGTAGCAGGAAAAAAAGTAATTTTTACCAATTTTCCCAGAAGAAATTTTCTATATAAAAATACAAGACTCCTCATTATATGCTTTTTCCATAAGATGGCATGGTTTAGAGGAGGAGATATACTGGGATGCTAAGTTGTTAGCCTGAGTATAAAATTTATGCCTATTTATACCTTGTGGCCTTTCAGTGAAGTCTCAGATGGGAAGAGAGCACACAGATGTACTTAGGAATAAGCAACCTTTCACTAGTATTTCAAGGTATGTTTTGGTTTTTTATTTGATGGCAATATTTCACCATCACTCAAAAAAGAGAAGCACAATAACTTGATTTGTTTCTGCACTTTCAATATAACAGAAATAAAGATATAAGCCCACATCTGGTTTAGACCAGGACAGCACATTTGGGAAGAGTTCCAAGCTGGTGGGAAGCCACTAACCTAATCTATTTAGAGCTGGAGAAAGGTCATCTTTTTCTTTGTAATCCAGGCTGAAATGAGCCAATGGACCCAGTCAAAGTCAACCATGCACCTTATGAAGAGTAACAGTTGTATGCTTGTGTGCATTTTGGCACAAATGATTAATTAAGGAACAGCACCTTGTAGACCAAACCCATTTTTAAGAACTGCCATTGTTCTTCTCAGGCAATGATGACCAAAATATATGTAGAATTGAAGAAAGGTATACAAATCACATTTCAGGCATTTCAAAAGACAATGTCAATGAGCTTAGTGGGGATTTTTTGGCCTTTTGAGAGGCCAGAATTGATTCTGCTGGAGGGGACAAACTCACAGTTGACACATTGTTCAAGTGGTGTTAGAAAATAGGGCTATGCAAGTCTCAACATGTTCCAAGGACAATGAAAAATACACTGCTAAATTATATTTCTTTAGTACCCTCTAGCCCAGACCACAACCACAAAATTTTTAATTTTTATGGAGCATATATATGAAACACAGTTCTAGCACAGCACACCAATACTACATCAGGTTATATAAAACTATTGCAACTGTCTTCAGCATTAGAATGCACAGGCTAGAAAGGAGGCCTTTCAAAAGCAATGCTGCACTTTGGATGAAGACAAGGACCAAACCAAGTCACCTCTAGAGAGGCTACAAGGGACCTAAATTAGTGTAACTGTGCTGCCTTCTGCTTAAAAGCAGAAGTCTAGGAAACAGATTTTTCCTATTCCCTGGATATTAAAAAAAATGTTAAAACAAATAAAGCCCTTCTCCCCCTCCTAAGCTGCCAGACAGAGAGCTGGCAAGTGCCAGGCAGTAGTGCTGAAATGGGATGGAACTGGAAAAAGTTCCTGCATGCATCTATTTCCTCAAGACAGGGTCAGCTCTGCCTATATCATTCTGACAATTGTCTAACCTGTTCTTAAGGAGGAAATGTCACCTAGAAATGTAACAGGTTACATGTACTCCATCACTCAGCTTGCTCACAGAAATATAGGAAACATCAGATCTCTGTAAATCCTAAAAATTCACTAGTAAATGGGTGACAACTGTAGAGAAGTTTTCCAGCTGCATTCTGCTTTACTTTGTGTCACATAACCCAGGTTTCCCTGCCATGTTCATTACATGACAGCAGGAGTCATACTGGGATTTAAGAGAGGAAAACATCTACTGCATCCAATTTTCTTCTGAAACACAGTGATAGACTGACTAGGTTTAGTGTGATTTGTTCTTGATCAAACAGTTTTCTTCCACAAGTCTTCAAACAGTGTAACTACATTCCACCAGTGTTTTTCTCAAAGAAAGTAAAACTTTTCTGCATTCCCTCTGAAAGGGTGAAAGCCAAACCAAACCAAAACAGAACGGGAAGGGAAGAGGCAGAATTATATTCATTCCTTTGCACACTTTCCTTGGCCCTTACCAATCTTCTGGGACTTAGTAAAGTGGGAAATTGCAAAAAGCTGTATTATTCCCCAAAGTAAATCCTTCTCCTACACAGGCAGCCACCACACGTGCACCATCACAAGAACCTCTGTCTCAGCTGTCAGCCACTGCATACAATTTGGTATTTGAAGTTACCTACAGCTGTTTAGGCAAGTATGGCTAGCAGTGACCTGGAAAATACTTCTTGCATTGATATTCTCCACAGATGAGCTGACTGACTTTGTGTCACCTTCTGTAAACTACCTCCTTTGCTTCCTTTTATGATCTGTGCTGTTATATACTTCTCTACCTTCCTTTGTCATACATCCCAAAATGGTCCATTAGTGAGGCATTTCATACACAGTGCACCTTTTCTCACATCCATTCTACTTCCTCTTTTTCTGCATACAAAAGCTGTGCTTGTACCACTTTCTGATGGGTTTTTAATTTTATGCATTTTAAGAAGCTTTAAAAGGAAGCCACGATACTGCCAGAAGCAGTAATGACTTCTTCACTTCCACAGAGTGCTTCATTTTACTTAACCCCCCCTGGAGTGTTTGAAGGTTTTGGGAGAAGAGGACCCAGGCATCATGGTACTAATGTAATGCATTTGTCTTTGTGAAGGTCAGCAATTCTTTCCACATTACCAAAAAATACCGCAGACAGTACGTAATCATAAGCTTTGTTACACAGCATTTTCCAATAGCTGTAATATTCTATTGTCTGCTCCAAGATGACTAAGAAAACCAATATCCCCATCTCCTACAGATACATTAAAAAAGAGGTTTTAGCCAGCATATACAACTGCTCGTCTTTGTGCTCTGAAGTCCACTGAAAAATTGTACCATTTGCAATGCTTTTACAGCTTAATGTTTAGAGAAGAAAAATGAATTCCTTTTCAGAAGATTCCTAAAAAGACTCAGAACCTTTCCTTCTTTTTTCAATGAAAATACACCAAGTGTAGCATTTTTATTTGCATGCTCACAGAAGTATTAAACTTTGAGCTTTAAATTCTTGCTTTGGGAGATTTCTCCAGGCTTAGTGCAGTAAAAACTTAAGACTCATTTTTCCCACTCTTTTCTTCTTTAACTTTCATTAATCCTTGCTCCAGCTTTGGGTCATTCAAAACAGCAGTGTGTTTCTGAACAAAAGCCCACTTTATTTTTTGTTTATTATAGCTGGAAAATAATTCAGAAATATCCAGCACATTAGGGAATATTGATTAAGTGCAATTTAATGAATAATTACTTGAGAGAAGAAAACCTTGTGTTTCTGGAAAACAGCAGAAAGTAGCCCTTCATTTCCACTGTTGAGGGCTACAGAAAGAGCTTCAGTAGGAAATAAAGTAATGTTTAGGATTCATATGTATTCAGGAAGCATCTAGGATAAATATTTTAGAATTACCTAAAATAACAAAAGACCCAGCTACTCTGAAATGTTTTTCACAGAAGTCAGTAGACAGACACACACTGTAATGCCTGCAGAATTTGTCCCCAAGAGGTTATATTCCATTGTCATCATTACCAGATGTTTCTTCTTCACAGATTCTGGGATCAAAAACCCCCCTGTGCACTTCCAGATACAAAGTAAATTTTCTTTCTGAAGCATCTTTCTCTCTGCCTGGCTCTCACACTGAAGTGCACCACTATAACTCCTCAGCTCCTGAGACTCAGTTGTAAGAAAAATACCACCATACCTACAGAAACCTACAGAACACCATAAGGGCATTTTCCTCAAGCCAGTGTTGGCCACCAGAGCTGACTGCAATGAAAAAAGCAAAACAAACCTAAAAAACTGAAACTGCTTTCTTAAATATTAAATTTTAATCCAGTATTTTCATAAAAAAAAATAAAAATAAAAGCACCATATCCAGGCACATGTATAAGCAGTAGAGATCCTAATTTCAGTAACAGGCAGGTATAGGAAAAATAGAATGGAATTCGATAAAAATGGGATTTTTTTTAATGACACTGAAATGCCTTTTCTTCTCCAAACACTGTTTATCATTTGCCTTCTCAGAAGAATTTCAGTCTGCTTTCTAAATTAAAAAAAAACCCGCTCTAGAACAGATCAGTACTAATTAGGAAGACTGCAGGAAGACTGGCAATGGTCATATATAAGATAATGAATAATCAATCCTATGACAAGACAGGAACTGCAATTACCAGGACCCGAGACTAAAGACTTCTCAGGATCAATGCATGCAGCATTTGACTTTTCCCTACCATTCTCAGAGATGTTGCAAAATGATTACACTAATGTTGTATGTATCAGGTAGGAAAAAAAAAAATATCTAAAAAGCAATTTTGAAACAGGGAAGGAAGTGAAACCATCATATATTTCCAACACTTTCAAGCTATGCAAAGTCAGTCTCACCTTTCACTTCAGGTAGAATGAGAGGTTATATTTTACTATGAATTTTCATTCAGTACATACACATTCAGTGGCACTTCCAGACACAGTTTACCAGGATGCTTCAAAATTGTGCTAATATAGGCTAAGGTGATAATCAGCTGTTTTGTCCACCTCAAATTACAACTGAGGTGTATCTCAGTCAAAGAATATTCAGGAAAAAAAAATTTATTTAGACTGAGAATTCATATTTAATGAAGTAAGAGCACCATACCTTCTCTCTGGAATTGCAGTTGAAGACACTGAGCTCTGTCACACAAAGGAGTTCCTGTGCAGGACCAACACTTTCCCAGCCCAGGTCGATTTCTGTACAGCCCGTGACTGCTTGCAAAATCTTGAGTAAATCTGCACACAGCCCTGTTTCCAAAAGGCTGTATGGCTTCCAGGACAGATTCAGCAAGTGGTTCTTTAACATTTACAATTGAAGCAGCTGCGCAGTTTGGCTCACAACAAAAATAAGGGTAATCATCACTCTGAGTTTTGAGAAGGGGACTACAGTTTGTGTTCTACTTTTTAAACTAAGCAATGCTTCAAGAAATTTAATAGCATTAAAGGATAGGTCTATCCCATACTGCTAAGCAGGCAGTCTATTGAAGGCAGTTATTGCTTTAAAGCTGAATTTTTGTAAAGAGTTCAAGTCAACAGTACACTAGAGCCTTCTCATTTTTCCCACCTGAAAGAAATAATGAGCTGCAAAAAAAGCCAAAGTTCTGGGCTGCTCTGCAATAGCAACCTAATAAAAGAATTCCAAATATTAAAACTCACATGAATCACAGTAAGAAAAACAGATTATTAAAGAGTCCTGTTATTAACAAAGGCACCAAATATCAGGCATTACACAAAGGTGTACACTATGTATGTCAAGAATGGCAGAAAGTCAGCCACAAATGGTAAAAATGAGGAGGAAAAAGAAGACTTGGGAATGTAGATATTTTCTGATAACTTGTTTTATATCAGCTGACCTGCCAATCAAAACCAGCACTTTTGAGCAGATATATGAACACTTCCACAAATTAGGAACATAACAGTAAGATTGGAACTATGAGAAACATGTAGTGAAAAAATCACTATTTAAGCACTAAAATTTTCCAATCTTTCTAAGAAAAAACCTCCAAACAACAACAAAAACCAGCCCAAAACAAAAACAAAAAAAAAAACCCTACTACAAAAACCCCTCTTAAAAAGCAATTGCTCACACTTCAAGGTAAAGCAAACCAAGAATAAGATGCAATGCTCTGACAACAGCTATATAATACATATTTTTCTGTTGGCTTGTTTGGGTTTTTTTCATTTGTAAGTATGTTTTCTCAACCACTAGTAAATGAGGCATGTTTTTAGGAATCTTTATAAACACATATAAGAGTACTGTTATTATTTATACAGTCAGACTATAGAAACACATTTTCTGTGTTACAGAAGACTGGCTTTGTGTGTTACTTTCTGTTGAAGTAGTACTTGTCCAGACAGCTCCCAGTCAAGCACCAGCCTGGTGCATTGTGCTCCATATCAATCAGCATCTTCTGCACATCTGTCAGACAATGTTCCAAGAGCTCACACTCTCTGAAGGTCACTCCTCTGACAGTACACCCAGTCAGCGCAGCAATGACAAACATGAAAACTTCCCCATCTCCTCCCCCAACCTTCAGACAAATCTTGAGCCAAAATGCTTTCAGGGGGACCTTATTGGTGCATTTCATTGTTTGGGGATATACTGTAATAGAACCACAAGATATACTAAGATATAGACCTGGATAAAGAAGTGTTCCATATTAGAACTAAATAGCATGAGTTTCTAACATGTACTAATTCTTATACCTGAGCAATGAATCATAGAAATGTAGAATGTGTTGGGTTGGAAGGGAACCTGAAATCATCTAGCTCCAAATCACCCCACTGTGGGCAGGGAGACCTTCCATAGACCAGATTGCTCAGAGCTTCATCCAGCCTGGCCCTCAACACTACCAGGGATGCAGCATCCACAACTGCTCTGGACAACCTGTTCCAGTGAGTCACGCCACCACAGCAAAGAACTTCCTCCTAGTCTTTAATCTAAACCTAAACCCTTTCAGTTTGAAGTCATTGCCCTTTGTCTTGTCACTACATGCAGTAGTGTAAAACACTCCCTCTCCAGCTTTCTTGCAGGCTCCCCTCAGGTCCTAGAAGGCTGCAACTAGCCCACCCCAAAGCCTTCTCTTTTCCAGGCTGAACAAACCCGGGTCACACTGCTTGATATAGCACAGGACACCTTTGGCTTTCTGGACTGGGAGTGCACATGGCTGGGTCATGCCCAGCCTCTCACCCACCAGCACCCCAAGTCTTTCCAGCAGGGCTGCTCTCCATCTGTTCATCTCCCAGCCTGCACTGATAAGGGGGGTTGCCCAAACCCAGGTGCAGCACCTCACACTTAGTCTTATTAAGGTTTATAAGATTCCCATGGGACCATGTCTCAAGCCTATCCAGGTCCCTCTGGATGGATCCCATCCTTCAGGAGCACCAACCACACCACTCAGCCTGGAATCATCTGCAAATTTGCCAAAGGTGCACTCAATGCTCTTGCCTTTGTCTTTAATGAAGGTATTAAATGGCACTGGTCCCATTAAGGACCCCTGAGGGCACCACTTGTCTCTGGTGTCCAACAAGACTCTGAGCCACAGACCACAACCCTCTGCATGCAAGTGTCCAACAGCTGACCCCCTAACAGTCCACTCATCAAATCCATCTCTCTCCAGCTTTGAGAGAAGAATGTTGTGTCAAAAGCTTTACAGAAGTCCAGATAAATTACATCTGTAGCCCTTCCCTTGCCCACTGACACAGCCAGTATCATTGTCAAGTGTGCATATTAGAGCACTTATTTCTTTAATTAAATACAAAATAATTTTGAGGCCCAATCCAATGCTTTTGAGAATTTGCATTGGAGCAGGAAACCATGTCCCAAGGAGTTGGATCTGCTGTTATGATGCTGAAGGGCACAGGATGAAGCTGTAGGGAGAAGCAACAAAGGAGAATAGGTACCAGATGGCAACCATAAACTAAGGACACAGCCATCTATCCCCTCTAGCATATTTTACATGCTGACAAGTACAGACACTTATAACTTTGCCAATACAATCTGTCCATCTACACTTACCTCTAAAATGAGCTGAGGTCAAATTTTTATCATCATACATATTTCTATCAAATTTCAAGCAAGTTATTTTTTGTGATATGGTGCTGTTTTATTTTAATGACTGATTTGACACAATTCATCCTATGTACCTGACAAAAATCTTGAAATCAAGCAGAAAAATAAACAGAGGAAAAGTCTCAAATTAAGGATTAATACAGTAAAATACTCAACACTTAAAAAAATAAGCTACAATGCATTTGAGAATCATATTAACAATCAACATCAAATCCATAATGCAATCAAAGTTTATAAAAGCTGTATGCTGTTTCTGGGTAGATCACCTTTTCCTTTCAAGGTGCATTAGATACACATGACAAAGATAAAAACTTTTTTTTTTTTAAGCAGAAATTAGAATGGGCTGTACCTGAAAATTCTGAAATTCTCCTATGAAGTTGTGAAGAACTTTTAGAAACCTTTCAGCACCATTTAAGAATAAAAAGCAGGACTGTCCTATTTCCCTAAAAGAGCAGGACTGAAGAGCTAGTATTTAATGTGTGATTATTCATTACAGAAAAAGGTATCTCAGATAACACTATCCATCACAAATGAAACTAAAGAGCTTTCAACACCAAATGAATCCTTGAAGAGTTCAAAAGATTTCATTCATCTCCCCATGTTGGGAAGGACCTGGAATAAACAGACTTTTTGGATTTCATATAATTAAAAGAAAATCTTTTATAGAGTATAAAATTAGTCTAAACTGTTACCACTCCATTTATTTGATTCAAACTGTGATAATTTACATGAACCAGGGTTCTGACCTATGACTCATTTCTAGCCTTTCAGGCATTTGATCTGAAGCAGAAGTGCTTCCTGACTGCTTTAAGACAAATAAATACTTGTCTTATATTTCAATAAAAACCTTTGTTTTTTGGAGCAGAACAAATATTTTTTAAAATTAAATGGAAAAAAAAAATATATGAACAAAAGCATATAGAGTCTATTTTTTTTCCCTGCAAGTGAGTATGACTGAGCTTCACCACTGAAAGAGTGGTTATGCATTGGAACAGGCCCCTGGGGAAGTGTTAAAGCCACTCTCTTCAAGTGTTTGGAAAATTAGCAGACGTGGCACTTTTTTTAGTGGGCATGGTAGTATTTGGTCAACTGATGATCTTGGAGGTCTTCTCCAACCTTAATGAATCTGTGGCAAAAATCAATTTTTTTTTTTAGTTTCAAAAGTGCAAAGAGTTGTGTGGAAAGTCTTCACAGTTCCTTTATGAACTGACTCCCCCAAAGCAGCAGGTGACAATGAAGAAGCTACAGCACCAAAGCCAGCCAGACAATCCAGCACTGCTAAGAAGCTCTAATGATCTGCAACTGCACTCAAAGTATTGGCATGCAAATTAGACATCCTGAACAATCTTCTCTGCTTCCAAATTTGTCACATTTATTACAGCCTGGAAAAAATCTTTAGAAAGTAGGCCAGGTTTGTACTCAGCTAAACTTGGCCACAAACACACACACAATCTGTCAGGGATCAGCGGCAGCATCACAAAGAAACAGTCTCTTTTGTGTAAAGCTGGGGAGTCAGGAAGCCTGCAAAAAGAACAAGGTATTGGGCTTTAAAAATAGCCAAAACAAGAAGCTGCACAACAATCAGTTACTTGAGCATAAATGCCCCAACAGACCGATGCCAAATTTGAGAGCACAGATAAGAGAAGAAAAGTGTATTTCTTCAGCTGACACTATAACAGCTTGAATAACATAACCAAGAGTGTATCAGTGGGGGCAATACAGAAGGAATACAAGCTATAAACTCTTATCTGCAGAAGAAATCGTGTTCTGATTTAGATATCAACAAGGAATTTGAGATCCATTCCTTTCTTTCCTTATTTTAATTTCCTCTCTTACAAGGCCATCACAGTGGCCAATTTGCTTAATCTCTTGAATCAGAGTGCTCCAAGTGGAAAACAGCCAGTATTTGCCCTCATACTCAGGAACATTTTACACTGGGCTAGGTTTCTAATACTCTCAAAACCTTTCCTGTCAAAGTTTTACAATTAAAACTCCTGATAATAGAGCATTTATTTTATTATAAGTGTATGCTGAAATCAATTTAGATACAGAAGTCACATTAAAGTTTCATGCCAGCATATGATGTGCTGGATTACCTGAATTCCTAAAAAATTCACAGATTGTAAGCAGGGAGATAAGAATCACTATCCTGAATTCCACACAAAACTTTCCATCTCAAACTGTCTAGGTGCTGGGGTCCACCCCCTACTACCCTGTCATGCAGCATCTATGAACTCATCGTCTCTATGATTTTCCTGACAACAAATGTGCCCAAACATCTGAAGCAGCATTTCCAGTTATCTAAGGAAAGTTAGATAGTTATAAAGGAAAGAAATGCAAAAAAATAATTTTTTTCTCAGTGTTTATGCCATTTCCCTGGCATCATCTAATCTTCTGAATTTTAGAACATGGCAAGTAGCATAATTTCTTTTTTCTTGCCTTTTTATCTTCGAAAGAGCCGTCAGATAATGACTCATGAGTCACCCCAAGACATCTATAATACATTTCTCCAGAACTATTTGCTGACATCACTTCTGTTTTAAAAATGCATTAGCAGGAAAATGTTTATTCCCACCCTCAATTCCACTGACCTTTCAGATGACTAGATTTCTCTGGAACATAAGCTTCATTGTGCCTCTTCTTCACTGTCTGTCAGTCACCTGTCAGAATTCAAAGCTCTCTTACTTCTAAAGAGGTTCCTTAGGAAGATCAAAAAGCCAAGCCTCTCTGTAGCAAAGATTAATTCAGAACTAAAATCTTATTTCAACCTGCAGACATAGTCACTTTACCAAACATTTTTTGCTAAAAATAGCAGAGATGTGAACTGGCTTCAGACTACCTGGTTTTACTGCTGTTCCTGTGTGAAACACTGGAAATACTGCCCCATATCCTGACACAATTCATTTAGGGTGACTGACATGAACTCATTAAAAAAAAAAGCACAAAACCGCACTAAAAAACATGCTGAGATTTTTAGAGGCAAAATGTTTGCAGTTAAAAATCTACCCCACAACAGAATTGTTTACAAGATCTTCCTAAATTGCCTCTAATGCTAAAAGTGAGGTATCAAATCAGCACATTCAGCTTTTTAAAATGTCATATTTGCTCAAGAGCGTGGCACCTATCCCCTCTGCACTCCTCACCAGCTCAGCAACATCACTGTAAGAAAAAATGGGAAATTAGTAGAATCCACAAAAAATTAGTCCCCCAAAAAAGATTAATTTCCACAAACTTTTCTCCACAGAAGAAAAAGCAGTGAAGTACAATAGGAAAGTGCCAAAAGCCTCAAAAATCAACAAAGGTACTGAGCACAACAAATACACAATCTTAAAATAAAACTGACAGTCTGACTATTCACGAGTTTATAATTAAGCTTATTCTTAAGTGCTTCATCAAATCAGTTCCTTGATGAATATGCAATTAAAATTTCAGGAAAAATGTGTACCATCGTAACAACTTATGTTGCTAGAAAACCATATATCTACTACATTAAAGATTTACTCATATTTAAGAGACAGTTCCCAAACTTTTCTAGTTATATTCTTGCCTATTTTGTTTAATCTGTAGTTAAAAAAAATATTCTTACCAGAAAAAAGGCTTTGATTTCTGCCAAATCTGGTCCAGCAGTTTAATATTTCAATATTCCTTGATGTGTGTGCACTGCTGACAGCCTAGGAAAGTCTTTCAGCAGATGAAGTATTAAGCAATTAGGCTGCCCAGAGGGGCTGTGGATTCTCTTGAGATTATCAAAACCTGCCTGGACACTGCACAACCTGCAGGAAGGGAACCTGCTGCAGCAGGGAGGTTGGAATAGGTATCTCCAGAGGCACCTTCCAACCCCCAGCACTCCGTGATTCTGCAGTTGTCCTTTTCACACAGGAGTGCAGACTAAAAGGGTGAAAACACACCCAAAATTAGACACAGAAGTTGAATCTGTAAAAATGTATCAAACCAGCACACACACCTCATATATTGTAGAAGATCAGAACATCCAAAAAGTAACAGGTCTTATTATTTTTTCTAACACTAACTTACAGTTTCATCACTTAGAAGATGCCTTTTTCTTCCCTAACATATGAAAAATTGCAACATTTATTACGGTAAATACATATTTTAACAAATTCCATTCAATATTTATGCAGGTTTCAATCCCCTCTGGTCCTGCAAATGGCTGTTTCTAAAGATAAAATCCAAATCAGTTTATCTGAAATGCTTCAGCTGATGAGACCTATTCAGTTCATGGCACCTGCAGACTTCTGTTCTGCAGCTTTTCCACATACATGAACTTGTCTTTACAAAAAAGAAAAGAGGGACTTCAGCTCTCCAATATTTAGTAGCTCCACGGAACTGACTTCTAAATTGCCACATTTTACTTTTCACTTGTTCTGGATTTCACTAAACAGATGCTATCATGGTCTTCCTGCTAAACCTTTCAATTTTGAAAAGTAGCAATTCGAAAAAAAACTTCAAGGTACCAAAAATCTTAAGACCCTTTATGACTAAGGGTGGTTTCAAAAAATATATATATTCCCTCTCTCCTCTGAAAACATTATGTCCTGTTTTTTGACAAGAAGAAAAAACCCATCTCACACAAACAATAACAGACAAATTGGCTCAGTATAAAAGGACAGGATGGCTATATCCAAACTGCTGCAAAAGCAGAATATAAATGAACGAAGACAGAAGCATTATCTTCGTCCAATTTTGTGCTATTATAGTCATTTTAAGCATTGTCTGTTACAAGAGTAAGCTTGAAATTTGGAAGCAGATGTATGCTAGTTGTCAGTCAACACTCTTCACTTAATTCTTTATTATTGGGTCCGTCGTTTTTCTTAAATGAGTTTGAACTTTTTCAATTACACATTTTATTAGTGAGTTATTTGTATTTCCCTAAGTGCTACTACTGCTCCAGTGTTTAGACACAGCTCTATGTGCACCCAGGGAAAAAACAGTGAAATGCAAAATGAGACTGCATTTCAGATAAAGTTACTTTTCACTTTTCCTTAAAAGCAAACTACAACACAGTGGTTGTAGTTTACTTATAGTAAACAGTAGTGTCCTGCATTTGTATTGGGAAAAAAATCATCATTAATGGCTGACAGCAGTCAGCACACTGGAGACTGAGAGCACAGAGAGAGAATCAAAGAGCACACACGATTCTCTGTCTCATGCACCTGCAGAATTTCCCATGAGATGGAGTAAACTTTCAAAACAAGTTAACAGTAGTGTCACTTCATCTGCAAAATCCACAGGATTCCACAAGAAGAAACAGCCTCAAGCTGCACCAGGGGAGGTTTAGATTAGATATTAGGAAAAATTTCTTTCCCAAAAGGTTTGTCAAGCACTGTAACAGGTTGCCCAGCAAGGTTCAGTAACCACCCCCGAGGGAGTTTCAAATGCATGCAGAGAGGCCACTTGGGTACATGGTCTAGTGGTGGACTTGGCAATGCTGAGTTATTGCTACTTGAAGGTCTTTTCCAACCTAAATGATTCTGTGATTCTATGACTGTGAACTTCTCAATTAATCCTTAATTATTTTAGGATGGTTCTTTCAGTTTTATGCTCCTTGTCTGTATACTTCAGTACGCAATCCAGTTACAGAAAAATAAGCCACAGGGTGGGAACGTTAGTCAAAACATCTTACAGGCTCAAAAGAAAATGGAATGGAATGCTTTCAACCCCAAATGGCAACAAACCCCAGGAAAACAACAACAATGTCAATCATTTAAAACATTCACACACAAATACAGAGCTCCTCTACTGATTTAAGTAAGAGATGAAAAAGATCATATGAAATCCATAAGGAATCATACCTGGCCAGGAAGATGTTCCCCAGATATTACAACAAAAAATTTACACTGAAATAGACTGAAGTTTCAACCCCATAGTTTTTTTTTCCAGGTTTGATGGGGAAAAAGAAAAAAATAAAAGGTTATACATTTCTTTTTACACCCATTTCCAAAAGATCAGACAAATTTTTATTTAAGGTAAGTTATCTACTATTATTCACATGCAATTTACACTGCCTGTCCTTTTTAATTAATCTTTCACTCAGCCATAGAAAAATTCAGCTGAACTGCAGAGCAACTGCTGAGAGACCAGCCAGGAGAAAGGACAGCAGTGTTATCACCACAGGAGGATGAGACTGTCACTGCAAGCAGCTTCTGCTTCCATTGAACAGGATGGGAAACTTTTCACACATCACCAGGAAGGCAAGCATCAGAAAGACCTCAGACACTGCCTTCACTTTGCCTCTCTGTACTGAGCAACTGCTTATTGAACTCCCACAAACTGGACCCTTCAGGTGTTTCTTGTTCTGTGGTGTAGGCAGCCTGTACAGTGCAATTAGTCAATGCAGTGAGCATAAAGAGACAATCCAGCATGTCTTGGACAGTATTGTTGTGGTGACAGAATTGTTGTGGTGACCTTTTTTCCTCTCAAATCAAATCAAAAAACCAACCAAATTAAACCCACCAAAACCTAAACCACTTCAGGAAAGAGTAAGCTTATTCTTTAAATGGATATCAAAAGTGTGTTAAGGACTTTTTAAGCTCAAGAAGAGACTTTTTTCTTACTCTAGGTGCCTTGTGCAAAGCAGGTCAGCCAGTAAGTTTAAAAGATAGAAGAGTATTTGTGGCCTGCAGAGGAAAATAGGTATTAGACCTTAATACTTAGTATTGAAATCAAAAGACCATTTCTCTTCATAACTAGCAAAACCAGACAGAACTTCAGAACACTCAAGTGAGTTCCATCTAACCAAACTCACTTCTACATCCAGCAGGATCACTACTTCAGTAGGGACCTTCACTACTTCAGTAGGGACCCTGGCCCCCTCCATTGTCCAGGGATACTCAGGGCTTCCCACTCTAATGGCCCTCTGCAATTGCTCAGCTCTGCCACTGTTACTCAAAAAACAACCCTTCACACAACTTGAATTTTCCAGAGACCCTGATGTAAAATAACTCATTTTCAGAAACCAAGGCTGGGAAGAGCATGGTATTTTTTCTCACAAAAATCATGGACATGTATTTTTTCCAAAATACTACATCTTCCAACAGGAGGACAGAACACTTTAACCCTTTGAAACCCTTACTTGAAATCTTTGTAGCTCTTTTGCCCATGAGCTACATATATTAGTTTTAATTAGTCATAAAACAATGCTAAAACAATGCTAAAAGTTTCTAGGTAACTTCCACATCATTCATGAAGTATCTTCTAAACTCTCCTGTGCTCTTTGCTCTTAATTCGGCTCACAAAATATCCATTCAATTAATATTTGTCTTCCAGCATTTGTGGTTTGCTGTTTCTCCTAAAGAGAGAAGGCAGTTAAACAGAGATACTTAATTACTAATGACTGTAACAAACCTGGGTTTTGTACTTTCCCTTCCCCAAACCATTTTACCCATCTCAAAACACTGCATTTTAAAGGAGAATTGAGAGCTCCAGGTAATATGACTGCACAATACAAAAGCAGAAATCAAAGTAGAGGGCATATATGTTAATAGTCTTGCCAACAAGAGGACTAATTACCTGCTCCTACTAATTACCTACCTACTAATCACCTGCATGAAATAAAGTATAAACAATTCTGTGAGAGAATGCGTATGCAAGCTCCTGAATTGCCCTGATTTGACTTCAGTAGGAGCAAACTCTGTAATTGCTCATACTCTTACTGGTCAGAAGACACTAGTTTCCAGTTGTCAGGTCCCTCATCACATTCCAGTTTCCTTTTCTAGGTAGCCCTGTTCCTTCCTCCTTGCTCCTTCTATCAAAAGATTCCTCTCTTGCCTTCCCTTTTATATTACTTCCAACCAGTGCATCAAGGCGCTATTTATGTTACTTCTACCATACTCCAATTTTCTCCATTTTTGAAAATCAGAAGCTTTCCTTAGTCCTCCATCCAGTTATCCTGTATCTTGTGCCACCTTCTTTCCCACACCTGCTCTACTCCACCTCCACAAGCTCTGTCCAGCCATATGGCTGCCTGCTCTCCACCACAGCAAGTCACCGAGCTGAGGTTCGGAACCAGGACCTGTCAGGGCAGGTACAGCTGTCCACTTCAAATAACCAAAGATCCCATTTTCCCTCCTGCTCCACAATCCCATGGAGCAAACAACTGGCCAGTGAGAGCTGCTGGCAGCACAGAGGACAGGTGAGGTTGAAAGGCCAGCACACATGTACCACGGCAAGGAACCTCTCCTGCAGACCCATGACCTCAAAGAGGGCAGATGCACAAAGTCTCTGCCCATTGCCATGCAACAGGTCCCATTTCCCTGAAAATAATCCCTTTCCTGTCCACATTCCAGCAGGGGAAGTTCTCATTAACAATTATATTTGAAATATGGAGCTGGTTAAGACTTTTTTCATACTAGCCATATTGAATTGGATGTTCACAAGAAACACAAAATATACACTCATCATGCAATGGCATTTTTTGTATGGTTGAGAATTTAAGTTTCTCCTTGGTCTTCCCCTCTCTAGAGTCAATAACACAACTCTCCTAATATGATCTACAATATAAGGCAACTTTTCTCAGATTCCAGCTTGATTTTCTTATTTCCTTCAGGATCGAAATTGGTCCACATCTTTTCTACAATATCTTACCAAAGCTGAACAGAACAACATAAATACTTTTTATGTCACACATAAAGCTCTGCTTACACTCCATTTGTTTACACTTTGTAGTTACATGGCATCCTTACAAAGTGCCTGATTTCCATACTTATTTTTTTCCCTGACCAAATGTATTTAATACAGATCCTCAAGAACCCCAAGTCCCTTCCCACTGCCTCCTCCTAATCAGCTCCAAAAGAGTGACATGCAGAGGTTACACTGCAGTCACACAGTGTGACTCTTCTGTGGCATCAGCTTCATGTTACATCTGGTCCCAGACAGAATAAACACAGAGTACTAATAAAACATTCCACTTAGTTTGGGGTCCTTGATGCTGACTTCATATTTTTTATTGAAACCACAAAGACCCATTCCCACCTATATTTAAAAAAAGTGTTTAGTTTATTCCAAAACTTCATTAATCATTTAAGACACAGTTAATATTCGAAGACCTTATTATCATCACAGCAGGCAAATTGTTCCCAACAGTTCAGAGAGAATGAATTTTGATAGGAGAAAAAAGTCATAATAAATATTATATGGCCAAGGGAGTGTTTGGTTGATGAGCATTCCCAAACCATGCACAGTCTCTGAGAACTTCATGATGTTTTTTTACCCTGGCCTCTTCAGTCTTCTTCCTCATTTTCATTGTCATAATAAAAGTGACAAAGCTCCCAATAATAAATGTGATACATAACTTACATTCATATCCATGACATCACTGTCAATTCATGTAGATTAATGAAGTGAGCATCTCCTTTTAAACACCAGAAATCATTATTTAAATACAACAAAGTGAATTACAGCTCAGTATATTACCTGCAGTGTCAATCACACTATTCAATTCTTCAAAACAGACTTTAAATTAAGCTGTAACAGTCACCAGCATCATTCCCTCATGATTGTGCTTGCCCCTACTTAAAAGATTCTTCAAAAAGCAAAACAGGAAGAATACATTTGTATTTTTTTATTTCAATTAAAAATTTTTCTGGATCACATTCCAGATCTATTATTGAGTACAAAAGGATCATGACTAAATCTAGCCAGATCTATTGTAGTTTCAAGTTAATTCCAAGATGGTTGCAGACAATCTAAATGAGGAGGATTTCTTAAAAAAAATATCATCTTGGCAGTAATTTTTGAGATTATGTCAGTATCAAAGCATTTATATAAAATTGACCCATTACATGAGGAGGATGGTCCCTCACAAACAGGTACAGAGACAGGCAGAGGTCTTTAAGACATTCTTTGCCTCTGTCTTCAACAGGGATGATGGATCAAGGGAGTCTCAGTATCCCGAGCTGCAGGACCACTACTACAAGAATGATTAAATCCCAGTCAACCCTGAAACTGTGCATGATCTGCTGCTCCAGCTGGATCCCTATCCAGGGGCCTGATGGGATTCATCCAAGAATCCTCAAAGAGATGGCTGATGTCATCACAAAGCCTCTCTTGATGATTTTTGAGCCATCTTGGGAATCCAGAGATGTCATAGATGACTGGAAGCTGGCGAACATTGTCTCGATTTTCAAGAAGGGCAAGAAGGAGGACCCTGGAAACAACAGGCTTGTCAGTCTCACTTCAGTGCCTGGTAAAACCATGGAAAATATTCTTCTGGGAGGTACTGAAAAGCACCTGAAAGACAATGCAGTCATTGGTCACAGCTACTATGGCTTCCTGAGAAAAAACTTAAACTCATTTTCTTTTTTTGACAAGGTAGTCCACCTATTTGATCAAGGGAAGTCAGTCGATGTAATCTATTTGAGTGTCAGTAAAGCTTTCAAAACTGTCTCTCACAAGATCCTTCTGGACAAACTTTTGTCCAGCACACAGCTGGATGAACACATCATGTGATGGGTGAGCAGCTGGCTCATGGGTCAGACACAAAGGGTTACAGTGAATGGGGTCACATCAGGCTGGTGACCCATTGTCACTGGTGGGGTTCTGCAGGGCTCCATCCTCAGCCTGTGCTCTTCAACAGCTTCATAACTGACTTGGGCACGGGACTGGAAGGGACACTAAGCAACTTCTCATATTATACAAAAGTGGGAGGAACTGTTGACTCTCTCAAGGGCAGGGAGGCCCTGCACAGAGACCTCAACATATCAGAGGGCTGGGTAATCCCCAACTGTTTGAAGTTTAGCAAAGATAAGTGCTGGATTCTGCCCATGGATGTATGGACAGAATGTAGAATGAGATGCTGGAAAGCAGAGCCATGGAAAGGGACCTGGGGGTCCTGGTCAATGTCAAGTTGAACATGAGCCAGCAGAGCCCTGGCAGCCAGGAGGGCCAACCCTGTCCTGGGAGCATCAGGCACAGCATGGCCAGCTGGGCAAGGGAGGGGATTGTCCTGCTCTGCTCTGAGCTGGGGCAGCCTCACCTCGAGGGCTGGGGGCAGTTTTGAGTCACACAATACCAAAAACCCATCAAGCTATTGGAGAGTGTCCAAAGGAGGGCGATGAGGATGGTGAAGTACCTGGAGGAGAAGCTGTGTGAGCAGCTGAGGGCACTGGGTCTGTTCAGCCTGGAGAGGAGGAGACTGAGGAGAGGCCTCAGTGCAGTTACAACTTCCTTGTGAGGGGGAGAGGAGAGGCAGACACTGATCTCTTCTCTGTGGTGGCCAAATACAGAACCCAAGGCAATGGCCTGAAGTTGTATCAGAGGAGGTTTAGGTTGGATATCAGGAAAAGATCACTCACCCAGAGTGTGATTGGGCACTTGAACAGGCTCCCCAGGGAAGTGGTCACGACAGCAAACCTGATAGAATTCAAAACGCATTTGTACAGTGCTTTCAGGCACGTGGTGTGACTCTTGGAGATGGCCTTGTGCAGGGCCAGGAGTTGGACTCTATGATCCTTGTAGATCCCTTTCAATTCAGCATATTCAGGGATTTGGTGATATTTTTAGGATTTCATATTCAAGGACACTTTCTACTGCTTTTTGGTCTTGCTGGATTCACGCTGCTTAGTTAAAAATTCAGGTTTAGCTGAACTCATCATGACTAACAACTGACACCTTAGGACTCAAAATCTAACAATACAGGAGATTTATTTACCTCTTGTCAAATAGCCTACATGCCACTTGCTATGAAACTGCTCTCCACCAAACTAGACAATGTGGCTGAACAGAAAACCTGTGGGCTGTTTTCTCTCTTGCCCAACAGCTTGCAGAGTGACCTTCAGCAAACCACCTCCTGTTTGAGTTGCAGTGGAACAGAGGTAACATACGTGCTGACTTCGTGGGCTATAAATGGCTAAGCTACCATGATGATGCACTGCTCAGAGGTGACACACTCAATATAAAACTCACACTTACCTCAGCGAGACAGAAATTTACTCTCTGAGGATTCAGAAAGTATTTGTTACTGAAATTCCCAAAAGACACATTCAATACCTGATGATTAAGAGAATGAAAATGGATTTTTAATGTGGTAAAATGTCATAGGAATGGCAACCGAATTCAGCCAGTCTGTACATTCAGTACATTCTCCCTGAACATCATTACTGCAAAATTAAATTAAAGCCAAAAGGTCAGGACATCAGAAGGAAAACATTAACCTGAAGAACATTCAATAGACATTTTTTTATTCTACTCCCTTTCCTGTAAACTAGATAACAAGTGATATTATTTACATTAAGAAAAGATGAATTTTCTACATGCTGGTGGATGGAATCAGTTGTCTCCACAGAACACACCCAGAATCCTTCAGGCTTTCTTAAGAAGAGATCCAGTCCTTCGGCTGACTGACCCACAGGGAGAAAGAGGCAGCAGATGCTCTCAAGACAAAGGCAAGTAATGCCCCACCAAGTAAGCCAGACTGCAGCTCCTGCTGGAGAGATGACAATGTGCTAACCAAAGCATCACCCCAAAGTCTTCCACTTCTGAAATTTGATTCCTCCCTGGGACCATTTTTTTTCCCCAGCTAAAACCCAAGAAGGAGCAAGGTCAGTCCATCTCTCAATGTCCATCTTTCTGGATTCTAACTGCACAGCTCCACCACCTGTCTCACAGCAAATGCAAAACACTCCTGAATGGACTGCATCACTATGAAATACATTTCATGCTCTTCCAGATGTATTTTATAGAGTAAGCCAATGGAGGAAGGCAAAAAGTGTAGGCTACTGCAAGTTAAATCCTACCCAACTGCATTCTCTCAACACAGAACACAGGGATGCTTACCAAAACAGGATAATAATAATAAAGGCATACACAGGACTAGGGAAGGAGAACTTTTTTTATTTTTTTACAAAAAGCCAATACTAAGGGGCTGCATTATACAAAAGCAGGAGTGGAATCACATATTTTTTAGTAGAAATTTTCAAAAGAAGGTTCACGTGAAGTCATCCAGTACAGGCTAATTACAAAGGATCAGCTGTGTACAAGACAAGAAACTGTCAAATTATCCCTGTTTTTTTCCCAGTAATTAACATGTCTGAAACAAATTACCCACACTGCTTACAAAGTAGAAATTCAATGTATTTCATGGTTATTGCAAACAACAAAAACTACACTAACAACAGAGCAGTTTAATCATTACTCTTAAAAGTTAAGGTACCTCTGGATACTGGAAGTAGGAGAGCTTAAGGAAAATTATGTGTACTCTAACACCCCTAAAGGCTATTTTTAAAGAACAAATAAAAAACGAAGTTGATTAATCAACTATAGCATTAAAAAAAAAAGAAATGCAAAAGTTATTAAAAGGGATTTGTATTAGATTTGAACATGGAAATTAAAATGTTTTTTTCATCCTTTAAAAAAAAACCAATTTTACTAAACTTTAAAATTATATGCTCAGTCAAGCATGATATCTATAAACAGATTCTTCATCAACATGTCCTTCTGTTACATACAAAATTTCAAGTTACAATGTATTCAAGAGGCCAAAAAAGAAACCTTCTGCTAGGGAGGCCACAAACATGATAGGGCCAAGTGGATTTTACAAAAAACAGCACTAGGATGCAGATTCACTAATAAGTGATGGAGCTATAATAGTAACACAGAAAATACAAATCTAAAAGTAGTACTTTTCTACATTTAGGTGGGTTTTTTTAACTTTGAAAGCATACTATTAATATAATAGAGTGAGTAGCTAAAGCAACTAGCACCAAGGAGAATATAGCTAAAACAGTACAGATTTAAGGTGAAACTTTATGTCAAAACAATTTAAAATAACTTTTTGCAAGATTAGAAATTTGGTTCATAATAGGTCCAGCCATGATTACTAACACACCTCCTCTGACTGACTATATTGACAACATGCTGTGATCTACAGTATTTTCATTGAATTACGTGAAAAAAAAGGATTACTTGATGATGCAAAATCAGATAATAAATAATTAAACCAAGAAAATCAGTAGTGTGGTCCACTGAAGACAGTAATTTGACTTCCATAAACAACAAGGTTCAAGCAAAGAACCAGAGATCTACTAGAAATTTAAAAAAATAAATATTAGGAAGGCTGCATTTAATTATGAACTTCAATCTAAAAAAACTGTGAGGAAGAGTTGGGGATCATTAAGAGCTAACAAACGAAACAAATTTACTAGGAAAACATTCAGAAAACCAAATAAAATAAAATTTGAATCTGTAAACTTAGAGTCTCATATAATCTGAAATAATAAAGAGTCTGTATGACATCTGTTGTTGTGGCAGCTTCCCCAAGACAGTATCAGAGAATAATATCCAATTTGGATGCCCACATATTGAAAAGGGTTTAGAAGAACATGACAAGAATGACTGAAGCAACTGAAAATATGTTTTACAATGAGCACACCACAACATGTAACCTTATTAGCTTGTCAGAAAAAAGGCTGAGGAGAGTTAATACAAATTGAGAACAAAGGCTTCTCTAAACCAAGAGTTGTAGTAATGCTGTCTCAGACCAGAAAAGGTAAATGTATCATTAAGGGAAGAAAAAAAAAAGCTGTGAAACTTGCTACACTTTGGAATTACTCAGAGGAAAAGCGAAGAAGTTAAAAGCCAGCATTGTTTTGCAAGAGGAAATGAAACTGCAAAAGGAATGGAAAGAGCAGTAACAGGGATTTCTCTCTCTGCCTGCCCTGCATGCCCTGTACTATCTATAGCTGGCCAGAAGAATGAGGGTGAGAACTCAATCAAACAGAAGAAAAGCTCTGCTAGAAGATGCCTTAGTTAACCCAAAGGAGTTAACAAAAGAAAAACTGAAGCTGTCAGCAATCACACAGTATAAATAAAGATGATATGCAAATATACTGATGGCAGCAACATTTGAACAGTACTTACACAACTGGTTGCATACTAAGGCCTTTTTTTAAAAAAAGAAATCAGCTAAAAGATGAATGTACAGAAACCAATGGCAATACACTTTTTTTCCTGGAGGCACTAGGCCAGCTGTGATTCTCTACACAAGCCTTTGAGATGCATATTTAAATGAATTTGTTTTTTTTTTTCCTCTGGAAATTATATTTAGAGAAACAAAACACAGCAGATGTTATTACATTTCCAGATGTAGGTTTCTGTCCCAAATCAACTCTCAGCACTGAAGGTGCCCTGGCTCACTCTGCTCCTTGCCAGGCAGAGCAAAGCCAGCCCACGAGCTGAGCCAGGCTTTGGCATCTACATCGGTCGTACACATTTTGGGAGATTTTTCTAGGACACTGATACCTCAAAATCTTTATGCACATCAAGTCTGTGTTTACAAAGACAAGCTTTTTATTTCAGAGCTGTACAGACATCGGCATTTATTTTGTGAGACTTCTCTGTAACATGGTGTCAGCAATGATCTTGCAATTTACAGTGTCATCTGCCCCCTAGTCCTCCAGTCAGAGCTACAGCAGTTGCAATGCTCTTCTGCTACCACTGCGGACTGCCTGCTTCTGCCAACATCATGGGTGTGCCACAGCACTACTCATTATAGCCACACACACCAAAAAAAAACCCAAAAAACCCCATCATTATAAGGATGGTGAAGCACTGGAACAAATTTCTCAAAGACCTTAACTAGAGCAGAGTCTAGAACATCTCAGATTCAGTACCAATCCTGCTTTCAGAAAGAGGCTGAACTAGTGTCCTTCCAAGCCCTGTCTCCACCCTCAATGGCCCTATGACAGCTCATTTCAGTCAACACCAGCCTGGCCTCTGCTGACTCTCCCCCCATGGTAACTATTTGATATATAAACTGACTGCAGGAGAAAGCCCAGGTACCTGAGCAAGATTCTCTTCCTCAGAAAACAACTTCTACAGCTCACACTAAAAGCATCCTGCCACTTCCAGTGACACATGACGTATTTATCCTCTTTTAGAACTTCTGCTGGAGAGCTGTTTCACAGAGCATGTCACCAAAGTGAAAAGCATCAACTACACCTTTCTATTTCTGTACAGAGCTGCAACCCAGCCCCATGCCCTCAGACTGCCAAACAGCTGCTCTCCCAGCTCCCATGGGTATAGGCAGCGAAAACCTGAGCAGCAGACACCTGTAACTGTTTCCTTGAGATCCATGCTACTTCACCAGGTATCCTCTCAGCTCTCCTCCCCTTGTATATTCCCCTGTATATTCCCCACATTGCTCCCCTTTTTATATAGATCTGGTTCTTTTCATACTCTATGTCACTGGCTTATCAGAAAATCCAAAGCTAAGAAAAATATTGTTCCTGTTTTCCCTTCACAAGTATCTAACACTCAGATCCAGCACATAGATAGTTGCCATTTTTCAGATTATTAAAGACCTTATTATAACCAAAATATGTAAAAACAACAAGTAGTAACAAAAACTACAGCCCTAGCTGCATGATATGATTTCAGTCTTAACAATCACATAAAACCAGGAATTTTTTGTTAGTCCAAAGCCAGTAAAGAATGATCCCACACAGAACTGGTGAACCCAATTAATTTAAGTAAGATTTGTATCATGATTCTTTGAGACAAAAAGCATTTTTTTGCAAATCACTGAAAGGATCTTGTGTGTCCCTTGTCCTACAACCATTTCTATCTTATGTCACTGTCTGCATCTGTATTTCTCTGACACCACTGAAGGTAAGGATTGGCTGCTCTGAAAGGTAACACATGCGCCTAAAGGAGCACAGAGACATGAACAAAGGGGTAGGATTCACTTTGCTGATCCTGACTTCCTGCACTCCATTTTATGTCAAAGGGAGAGACAGACATGGGCACTAGACAAGGAAAATGAAATAAATCATCCTTTGCTAACAGCTCTTTCAGCCCATTACTGTGCAAAGCTAGACAAACTACCTCAGACTAGGTGCTAAAACACCTGAGCTCCAGCTTAGGATGTGCTTTGGCATGAGAGGAGCTTAAACAGCTGGGCATGGGTGAGAAAAACCTTCTTGACTACCTACCCTGTAAGGTCCTTGTGGCTGCAGGTGGGAAACAGAGACCAAGAGGGGCAGGAAAGGAGAGAGCTGGAGCCCACCCAAAGCCAGGGAAATTGAGAACTTTGGTCCAGTCACAAGGCACTCCTGAGTGTGAAGTGCTCGTGGGGAAGGGCTGCTCTGCTGCTCCTGGGCACGTGTGCTGCACTGCTATTAGTTACTAGACAAGAGGAGTAGCTAGCTTCAGAGTTTATTCACCTCATAATTAACTTCTCATAAGTACCCTTGAGTTAATTGGGAAGAGCACACGCACATGATGAGAGAAAGAGAATTAGAAGAGTAAATACAGGAGTACCATTAAAAAGCCAGAGCACTCCACAATCACGAGCAATAATCTTACAGTAATATCAGGTATTTTCTCAAAATGTAAACTCAGTGGTTCAGGACTTTGGTATACACCAAAATACTGTGCAGTAAGTGATCTTCCATTATAATCCATGTGATTTATAGCATCAACAAGGACTATGTAAAACAAAATTCAATGTAAATGCACAATCACTTTTCATGTTCAAGCAGGGGAAAATCCATCAAACGAAGCTCAGTAAAAACCACAGTAAGACTGAACTAACAGAGGTCCTCATCATTGCAAGGAACAGAATCACTATATAACCTCTGTAGCATACAGAGATACAGTTTCACAGACCTCACCTTTTCAAGGAACCAATTTCACCAACAGAATATCAAGCTTTGCAAGTTTGGTATCACTAACCACACGAAAGAAATATATGAACTAAATACCTACTTTTTGGAACAAAAAAAAGAGAAAGAAAATTAAAATCTGATCCCATGTATCATTTTAGTTCACATCATTTTGCATCTTTGTTGAAGATGCATGACCATTGCAACTAATTCTGTCCCAGAAAGAGTCACTGCACACCCTTTCAGAATTTTGTACGAAAAACAGGGGTCCCTCATCTTAAGCTCTAGATAATACACAATTTGTAACAAGCTTGTTTTCTTCCTGTTTTTATGACTACAATATTAGTCATACAACATAAAACACTACAACTGGAAATGAAACAATACATGAAGTAAATAGATTTTCCTTAATGTTACAAAAAAGATTTTCAGTGTAATCTTTCAAGATAGTTGCTCTGCCCTGGAGATCCTACCCATCACTCCCAGGAAAAGACGTAGCTACAACAACTTCTTGAAAATCGTTAGAAAATTAGTTAATTTCTGCTGGAGGTTTACGGTGAAGCAGCACCAGTATCTCCTCTCCTAGGTGATTTAATAGTTCAAAAACTGAGAATATACTGTCATTTTTATTTTTTCAGGAACAATTCTCCAGCAGATTTCTAAAACCATTACATCTCAGGAAAGAGAGCACAGGATTCAAATTAATCCATCCTGAGACTTCTCTCCAAGTCCCAGTTGCTTCACTTACTTGTCTAGTTTCTCACTAGAGAGTCTCTGGGAAGAGGAGAAGCAGAATACTAAATATTTTGTCCATTCAATTATCAAAGGTTTATAAAGAAGAAACAATGAGGTTTGTTTCACATCTATATGGAATCTAGTCAAGTCTGCCAAGTAAACAAGCTTCCTCAAAAAAAAAGAGAATAATAATTTGTGTTTATTTAGTCCCTTATCTAACCAATAAAAAGAATTCTGTCCCAGGGAGTTAGGAAAAATAAAGAACAAAACCAAGAGATACAACTAATGAACTGATATATATCCCTGTATTCATACTAAAGCACAGCAACTGTTAAAAGAATTACATTTATGCAAGATGAAAACACATAAGAAGATCTTCTATCCACTATGGACAGTTACTTTGGTTCACTCTTTCATCTTTTAAGTAGCTTCTCTTTGCCTTAAAAGATTTTTTTTTTTAATCTGATGTTTCTTATGCAGTTGCTTCTCCTAAAAGTACTTTAATTTGAATGCTAAATTGCCTTGTGTGCTAGACAACAGCTTTTTGTAATAAATATGGTGGGTTTTCTGTGATCACTTTGATATTTTTTTAAATATCATTGAGTCCTTTTTTACTGAACACATGTAATATATTCTGCTTTTAACATCTAGGTATTTTTTCCTATGATATATTGAACATCATTATTTTCTGCTCAGTAGTTGCCACACAGCATTACTCCATGGTTAGCCAGTCTATTTTATGTATCAAGCACACCCTGGAAAGCTTCTCTTATTTTTATAAAGGAGCTTTAAAAAAGAAAAAAAGAACTATAGGAAAGGTTCAAGAGCCCTACCAACCCTGAATCATTTAAACTTTCACAGCTTAATTTCCAAGGTAACGTTTCTCAATCCCCTTTACTGTACTGTGGTCCAAAGAAAGGCCATAAAAATGACCAAAGTGTGTTAGAACATGCCCTTTGATGACAGACAGAAGGAGTTAAGCCTTTTCTCCCTGGAGAAAAGAAGGCTCAGGAAGGGCCTCACAACAGTATTCCAGTCTGTAATGGGTAGCTACAAAGAGGATGGAGGCTCTCTCTTCAGAGGAGCCACATGGAGGAGACAAGGGAGAAAGGGTACAAGCTACACTGAGAGTGGTTTCACCTCAGCATAAGATACATTATTTTTATGGTGAGAATGCTCATTCCCTGCAACAGCCTCTCTCCAGGGATGTGGTAGAGATCCCATCACCAGAGGTTTTCAAGATGAGATCAGAGTGGATGGTAGATAATTTCATCTAGGTTCTCGTTCCCAAGAAAGTTTGGAGCAGATTGTCTTTCAAGGTCCCTTCCAACCTGGGCTGGTTTATGATTTTATGACTGTAATTTCTGAAAGCACATACAAAAATTTTTGGAGCTACTCTAGCTTTATTAAGCTTTTTTTCCCCAAAAAAGCATGCTGAAATCAGTGGGGCTGATCTTTCTTCAGCTGTGGTTTAAGGTTTAGACTACTGTAACATGCCACTACCTTCTTCCATCTTCATTTTACCTCTTAAAAGAGTCAAAAACAACATTTCACATCGCAGGCCATTTTAGTTCAACCACCCAAAAGTTTTCCCATGGGGGATACAGGCGTTATGGTAACCAAGTTTCCAAGGCTCTGCAAGCCTCGTGGTAGTCTACCTTCAGAGATGCAATGATCTCATGTTTCTTAAATTTCTCTGCCTGAAGGAACTGAGACTAAAAACAAATCTATGAAACAAACCAATGTGACTGAAATAGAGCAGAATGACATACTTTATCTGAGCTATTTTTAGAGAAATGTATTAAAACCTCGGTTCTTGTTAAACATATTTTTCTTTCACATTTTTTTCTTTTTCTCCAGCAATTGCAGGTTGTTGCTATCCTCCTCCTTCCAAAGAAATTTACATCCAAGTGAATTAAAGAAATAACACATTATTCCTCACAAGCATTCTCATCCCAGAAGCAACACAAACAAAATGCAGAACTAATTCTCTGTGAAACCAGTCCACATTGTTCCTACATGATGCATTAGCACACAAAGCTTATATAATGCTTCATTTACTGAATTAGAAATACACCTAGCATGCCAAACAATATAGTCTTAATAAAAAGGTATTAACAAAAGAAGGCTGGCCAAGTGAGATGTGCATTATCTTTGATCCCTGAAGCAGAAGAAATCTGAGAACAGCCAGCCTGCCTCACCAGGTAATGAGCACGCTCTTCTGAGTCTCATTTGCCAAACTTCACCAAGAAGTCTGCCCATTAAAAAAAAAATAATTTAAAAGGGGGCTTTCCTACCCCAATGCAGGTGTTGCCTGGCACTGGAGCTCCAGGTTGGACTCTTTCCACACTGCTAATCAACAGTCCCCAAAGAAAGGGATCACATGGACCAGCTCACTACATCCACCACTGGTATGCTCCCCATCCTCCTCCTCTGCCACACTGAGGGCACTGCGTGAGCCCCACGGTGGCAGAGGGACAGACAGGGACACATTGCCAAGATAGAATGTGCAAAGCACAAGAAAACCTCACCTTACCTGCACCCTGCTGAGGCTAAACAGAGTAACAGCAACAAGCCACTCAACCTCTACCAGATCAGCTTTCTCCACATGTTCATGTGAGCAAAGCTCAGAGGTCAGTAAAAAACCCAGGGCTGTCTCCTGTCAGTCTAAGGCAAAGCTCAAACTATAAAAGGTTCTCAGCTGTCAGCAAAAGGCACCTACATTTACAATTTACATAAAACTTACATTTTGAGGGAAAAAAAAGATTGGGCATTCTGCTTATCTGTAGAAAAGTCTAGGCAAATTCAATTCTTATTTTATATGATGATATTACTGAATTGCTCTTTTATAATATATATCCCTCAACACTCGTGCCTGTTCCTCTCCATTAAAATCTTTACTAAGGGGCCAAAGATTTATACAATTTGATAAGGAACCAGAGTATCCCTGGAAGTGTTGCAAAGATGTGTGGATGTGGCACTCAGGAACGTTTGGACTCAAAGATCTTAGAGACTCTTCCCAACCTTAATGATTCCATGATTCCATTATATATTGCCCTTATTCATACTTTGGTTCTTCTGAACTTTTAACTGCTAAAACCAAAAAAAGTCTACTCTTAGGGAAAATATGGTCTTAAACTCTGCAGTTGATTATACACATTTTACTTATACTATTCAAGATTCTCCTTGAATATTGTATACAATTGGCATGCCAAAAAAAAATCATAATTTCTCAAGATGTACACTTTATAAGTAGATATATTCTTTTTATTTTTTTCTTTTCTTGTTAGAAATTTTGGCACAGTCACAACACATTCTTCTACTACTCAGTAAATGAGGTTTAAAATTGGAGAAAAGCACCAGGATACAGCTTTAATGTAAATGCTGCTATGGAAGTATACCATGACATTCATTAAATCACAAATCTGTAACCTTTATTAAAAACAGATTCTTGTTAAAATGCACACTTTGTTAAAGATATCCTGCAAATCCCCTGGACAAACCATTAAAAAGTCTCAGGCATTTTATAGTAAACCCAAAATATGNATATATATATATATATGATTTTTATTTTTTAAATGTATAGCTTGTCTTTCATCCTGAAATATGAAGATTTACAACCTTCATGAACGACTTTTCTTTTTCCTTTGGCACCAAAATCTAGGGGGAGCTTCAACAAAAGTCTAAAAAGTAATTATGAAAATTTACAAACCTGAAATTCACTTTTTATTTGTATTTTGTTGCAGTAAATAAGTCAAATAAGTCAGACACATTTCTTATGTTTGACAACAAATCTCTTACTAGTTTGTGGGGTTTTGGTTTGGTTTTGTTTTAAAACAAGGGAGTATGTCTCTTTTTTAATTTCTACAGTACTCATTAAATAGTGGTCTCCAAGTAATGTCTCTAATTGAGTCAAGGGAGAACCCTTCCTTAAATCTTAAGAGGGGGAGAAAACTGCAAAAATAAGAAACTAGCAATTTTTAAATACAGCATGATATAAACTTTTACATAATTCACCACATTGCTGAATAGAAAACGTTATGTCAAAGGAATCGTCACTTTCGATAGATTATGATCAGCCTTTCCACCCAACAAACCATCCTAACAGAGTCATCCTGAAAAACACATTTCAGATATCATTAAGTCTGAACCAGAAAACAGATGCTTAAAAATAACTTTTGCACTTCTAACCTTTCAGACTGCACCATTCAATTATGCATGCTTTTCTGAATATCAGTCTGGAAATAAAATAGAGCTCTAAGTATTACCCAGAAGAAAAAAAAAAAAANTATATATTGCCCTTATTCATACTTTGGTTCTTCTGAACTTTTAACTGCTAAAACCAAAAAAAGTCTACTCTTAGGGAAAATATGGTCTTAAACTCTGCAGTTGATTATACACATTTTACTTATACTATTCAAGATTCTCCTTGAATATTGTATACAATTGGCATGCCAAAAAAAAATCATAATTTCTCAAGATGTACACTTTATAAGTAGATATATTCTTTTTATTTTTTTCTTTTCTTGTTAGAAATTTTGGCACAGTCACAACACATTCTTCTACTACTCAGTAAATGAGGTTTAAAATTGGAGAAAAGCACCAGGATACAGCTTTAATGTAAATGCTGCTATGGAAGTATACCATGACATTCATTAAATCACAAATCTGTAACCTTTATTAAAAACAGATTCTTGTTAAAATGCACACTTTGTTAAAGATATCCTGCAAATCCCCTGGACAAACCATTAAAAAGTCTCAGGCATTTTATAGTAAACCCAAAATATGACATATAAAGAACAGAATAAATTCAATTAAATTTATTAACAAAACTTGCCTGGTTTTTATCTATATATATATATATATATATGATTTTTATTTTTTAAATGTATAGCTTGTCTTTCATCCTGAAATATGAAGATTTACAACCTTCATGAACGACTTTTCTTTTTCCTTTGGCACCAAAATCTAGGGGGAGCTTCAACAAAAGTCTAAAAAGTAATTATGAAAATTTACAAACCTGAAATTCACTTTTTATTTGTATTTTGTTGCAGTAAATAAGTCAAATAAGTCAGACACATTTCTTATGTTTGACAACAAATCTCTTACTAGTTTGTGGGGTTTTGGTTTGGTTTTGTTTTAAAACAAGGGAGTATGTCTCTTTTTTAATTTCTACAGTACTCATTAAATAGTGGTCTCCAAGTAATGTC
>VZRX01010769.1:306517-354837 GCA_013398075.1 Notiomystis cincta
AAAAAAAGAGCTCTAAAGTTTAACCAGAAGAAAAAAAAAAAAAAAAAAACAAAACAACAAACAAAAAAACATGGAAGGAAGAGAGAATGCCACATCCTGCAGGCACAAAGAGGATGTGGAGCCCAGCGCCGCCTGGCAGCACGGCAGGAGGAGAACACGTGCGCTGCAAAAGAGCTGCACCCTGGGCAACAGTAAGGCAAGAGTTAAATGTTACAAAACTACTTTTTCCAGTCATCCTCAGACGAAGTAAACACATCAAGAGGCAAATGGAGAGCAAAATAGGACACTGCTAATGGAATTTCAGTGGTCTTTATTTCTAGTTTTCAAAATAAACAAGCGCGGAAGAAAAAGATCTGCAAAACAGTGAGCAGCTCGAGGACAAGCAGAGAGCTGTGATTGATCAAAACCTCTCCAAAACATATTTACTAAGGTAACAGGAACAGAATTCAATATCCTACAGCAATATTCAGAGTGGATGGGGAAAAAAGGAAAGATCTCAAAGCTTTTTAAATTACTGCAAGCACATCATGAGAAACACTCAGCTACAAATGAACAATCATACAGGATGTCTAAAGAAAGCATTAAAAAAATGTCTCACTCTTACAACATGAGAATACAGCAGAGATCTCAGTGCTGACATAGAGAAAAATGTCAACATCAATGCAACTTTGTCACTGTTAAACCAAATTTCAGGTGTGCACTGTTAGGGCTGGAGGGAGGAATTAAGCCAGTTGGGCACACTCCCACTGGTAAGAAAGAGGCAAACCTTCAGCATACAATCCTACCATTAAATATCATATATCTTCTGTCTCAGTCCACAAAGCCAGGCTGTATGTAGACAGCAGCTACTGAAAACTGTTGGGGAAAACCTACAGGACCACTAACCCCAGAAAAGTGAACATTTTCAGTCACACAAGAGTGCTTTTTGGAAAAATTGCATCCTAAGGGTGCAAGTATTTAAATCACCGCTTGCTTATAACTCTAAATTCCTATGTTAGAGAATCTCTTTGTGTGACCTTAAACAGTGAGGAGTCACTACACTATCAACCACCTGATTATAGGAGGTGGGGAGGTGTTACCCAGCAGATATCACACTGAAAGATAAGGTGCCCTCCAAATTTGTATCTTACCCATAATTACTTGTTACAGAAATCACTGTACATGCCCCACTTGGAAATTGTCTGTTCAACCTGCAATGCAAGCTTAAGTTTTGTACATGTCAGAGTTTTCTACTGATGATGCTCAACTTCTTGGGTTCAGAATATGCAGTACAGAAAAAACTACCAGAGATGCACATATGTACAGAGATGTAAAGAAAAAAAGAATACAAGAGTATCACCCCATATAGGACATGCTTGCCTCAAAGAGAAGAAAAAGTCCCCACATCAAAACAGTAAAAAAGTAATCTTTAACCACAGGCATCTTCAGTCTTGTCTACACCAAGAGTTTCTGCTATGCAAGGAGGTAAACACTCAGATTTGATTGGTGCACACAGGTTGATGGCATTTTTAAAGCATGTCTCTACACAGGAATGCAAGAAACACCAACACAAAGAAGAAAAACCATGCAAGTCCATGTCTCACCACTTTGTTATGAATGTCTATTATGGTTTCTGAGTGGTTTTTTTCTATTTGGGGTCTTTTGGTGGGTTTGGAGGGGATTTTTTTTTGTTGCTCTTGTTGGTTTTTCCCCCTGGTTTGACTTTGTTTGGAATAGGCAATGCCAGTGTATTTTCAACTAATTTGAAATGATGGGGAGTCTGTATGGAAGGCCTAACAAAAGTGCTTATGTAATACAGCAAAACTTCCTGCATGCCCACATTCATTGTTTGAATTAGGAAGCAAAAGGGGTACTGCCATCCTCTCCTGCCAGAGGCTCAAAATTACACATTCACATTCCAGCAGAAGACTTGCAAGAGTTTAACAGAAATAATGATAGCCTGTTCATCAAATGGCTGCCAGGTACAAAGGCTTTATATCCCTCTTTACTCTCACTGTCTGAATGATGCTTTCAGGAAGAAAAAAAGTAATTTGCTTTCTATGGACTTTATAGTCCTCAGGCTTTTCTTTTTCTTCCCCCATTCTCTTCCCTCCAAGAAAAAGAGACTGCATAAAAGAAAAAAGATTCTCAATTCTAGAGTTACTGGTCAGATTCTCCTGTGCATGGGTGGAATTTACTTCTATAGTAACTGCCTTTCATCAGCATCATACATGATTTGGTATTACTTCAAACTTGATACATTTTAGTGGTTTTGATCTGTCATATAAAATGACAGTAATGCTTCTGCAGAGCAGTTTGCTTAAAATTTTTTTTTTTATTTAATCCTTGCACTTTTCAACAGATAGCTTTCAAAAGTATAAAAAAATATATTAGGTAAAGCATGAACTTGTTTACGTAAGAAAAAAAAAAAAGAAAAAAAAAGGTTTAAGTAAAGATTTGGTTCTCTTCTAGCTTACTGCCTGAAAAATAATTACCTGAATAACCTCACAAAATGCTTCCCAGAAAACACTTTTTTTGCATGTAGGCAAAACAATGCAGTCTCTTTTTCAACATAATCTCTCTTGACTATTTACGACTCTTACGGTTACTGTCTTTCATGTTGTATTAAATTCAGAATAACAACCTGGGTGTCTCAACAAATCTATTCAAATCACACTATGGCTTGCTGAAGCTGCTAAATGCCTTAAAAAATCATGCATAAAAGTTAATAAAAGTATAAAAGATAAGCAACAAATGCAAACTCCTAGGGAAAAAACCCAGACTATAAGTAACAGGTGACTGGATAGTAAGGTAGATAATACACAATTATCACCACAACAGCCTCTTTACTCCTGTTTCAAGAAAAATTGTCATCTGCATTGCAGTGCCTTTGAAAGTCATTCTTCTCTTAATATATCTGATTCCACTATTTTGCTGAGGTTTAATTCTGTCATTGTATATGACAAGCAATATGATTTTGCTGCAGAAAGAATCCAAACCTGTATTACAGACATTTAGGTTGTGTTTTCAGCTGCCTTAGCATGGAGACCTAACTGGTGAGTGACAAGCTCTACTGCAGATATTAACTCTTTGAAATGCAAGATACTGTGAATAACCACCATATAAATGCACTTTTAGAGGTGATCATCAGCTGCTGAAAGCTGCCCCAAACCTGTGGTGGCAAATATAGATGAAACTGGGGATTCCTATGTCAGGGAGCATGGAAGAACAGTTGCAAGGGACACAACATGATGTGTCCTTGAGAAGTCAGCTCCTTCCCAGCTGACCAGCTACAGAAGACCCTGGGACAGACTCTTCTGCAGGAGTCCTGGCTCCTGAGCTTGTTTGCAAGTGATGGTGCAATGTTGTATGAAGATTATATTTTTATTTGCAAAGAAAGACTGGACATACCTGAATCACTACATTATCTATTAATACTTCTCCTTATTGGGAGAAGCAAAAATAATACTGTTGCATTATGAGGATAAAGTTTGTCACTAACAAGAAAAGGAATAAACAAGAAAAAGTCTGCATTTGGAAAACAAAGGAGGGATAGGTAATTCAGCCTTCCTCAAGATGAGATGTGGCAGATACTGTGTCATCCAGGCACCAGAGTCGGCATTCATAAAGTTGAACTCAGACTAGATAGCCATTATCTTCACTGACTCCCTTATTTGTGAGATCACTTTTGAATAAGGGTAATGAAACAGAGAGAAATCTGGTTGGAGTTCAAATACCCTTGGACAACAAAGGTAAAGATCGAGCCCTGACAGGACAGAAAGCATTACCTTATTCTTAGGTGTTTCCTACACTGATACACACTGATACACTTCAAAACCTAATCATTTTACAAGGACCCAGCACAGCTTGGAGACTTAGGCTTGCCACAAGAACCAGAAAACTGCAAAAAACTTGCAGGTAACAAATTCAGTGATGGAGTCGAGCAAGGCAACAGCATCCTAATTACATCACACTCTTTGGAGGCCCCTCTGTGCTTTTATAACAAAATAGGCTTAAAGAACAAAGGTTACAGCACCAGCTGCACCAGGCTCCCAAAATGTTGGTTTAGCCTTGGTCCCAAAAGCTTATGATCTTAAGTTTCATAACAGTATTCAGAGCTCTAAGAACATTTTGTCGTTAGTAACAAAGCTGGCGCTTCCTAGTTCCTTCAACCTAAAAAATGATACTGAAATTTAAATTCATCATTTCTACTAAGGACCTCACTTTGGTGTTGCTCCTCCCTTCCTAGGCCACCTTCTTAGAAGCTGAAGAAAAAGTTTCCTGTCTTAGTTACTGTTACTTGCACCTGTGTATGAAGAAGAGGAGGAACCTGTGAGCCTCTCTTTCTAGAGCAGGTGAATGCTATTTGCTTCTTCCTCTACAAAGATGAGATAATAAGAAGCTACAATAATATTTTTTTCAGAATTTTGGTTTCTTTGGAGCATAGGGAAATTGCATAACTTAAAAAAAAACAACCCAACATCCCCTCCTCTCAAAATAAAACCACCAAAAAAAAAAACACTAAAAAAGGGGAGAAAAAAAGAAAAGNTAAAAAAAATAAATTACTGTAACAGTAGAAGAAATCTTAAGAGATTTACAGCTCTCCCTCTTGCCTAATATGTTATTCTTCAGTATTTGTGAGAAATTACACTGTTAAATATTTTCAATGAAGTGTTTGTATATAAATACTTGATCATGTGTGGTAACAGGCTTTGGTCTAAAACATTCCAATGGTTTGGGAACTGCCAAGCTTCAAGTGAGCAGTCAGGGCTCTGCGAAAGATGGGAGGGATGGTAATTAGAAAATAAAATGAGGATTATATTTTAATGATAGCAGGCTAAGATTATTTGCAGTTTTGTTTGGTGAACTACCTGCAGCATGGTCAGCAGTGCTTAATGAAAGACAAGAATAGGAAGGAAAAAGAGCTGTTGAGGTGAGAATGCCTCTATTATATAGTGCAACTGTAGGGGTTTATATGAGGAGGCTGAAACTGTGGTGAGTTATAATAGGAGTATATTTGCATTGTGTTTAAGACTGTAGCATAACTTCCTCAGGTTATTGGAATGATTTACTGCTATGAAATATTTTAATTCTGTGTTTTCCACCAAGTGAGTGTATATAAGTATATAGTATAGTATATATATAGTATATAAGTATATAGTATATATATAGTATATAAGTATATAGTATAGTATATAAGGCATCAAGAGATCTGAATTCATGTTAAGTACCAATTTCCTTTGTGATTGCTGAGATGCTCAACCATTTGAATGTACTCTTCCTTCCTATAAAAGAGAAAATAACTGAAGATACTCGATTCTTTCAAAGTAAAATGAAAAAATGTTGGAGAGAAAAAAAAGTGTGTTTTAATGGGAATATTTTGAACATATTGGTAACATACTGCAGAAAACCTTGGCAGTTTTCTTAGTGTCAGCTAGTTATTATCTTTCATGTGTGCACTTTCAGCAAAAAGAACCACTTTCTAACAGTGAAGAATCATCCTATTTCTTGTCTTGACTTGCTTTGTTAAACAAAACTCTTGGGATCTCCAAAAGAAAGCAAGTATGTTCGTGTGATGAGAACAGCATTTGGATAATACATTTACAGGATCCTCCTGCTTGTTTTATGGTCTTTTATTCTTAGAAAAAATACATTAGTTTTTCATATATTTAACAAAAATGTTTCGTTTATATTATATACTTATACATCTATATTGAAGTTATCCATAAAGACACCTGTTTAAAACCTAGTCAGTGGTGCTTCTTTTTCTGCCAGAGATCAGGCCCACTGCCCAGACTTTGAATCTACCTGGAAGTCAATCTGGAGTTCCCTGGAGGTTTTATATGCCAATTCAGGGTGAAAAGGGTTTGAGATCCTTTCTTTTGAATTCTGCTTTGCTTNAAAAAAAACACTAAAAAAGGGGAGAAAAAAAGAAAAGGAAAAAAACTTCCAAGGGGAAAAAAAAACAAAAAAATAACCCAAAAAATCAAACAATCACTAAAACTCCAATGCTGCAGAAAAAGCAAAGCAGAATTCAAAAGAAAGGATCTCAAACCCTTTTCACCCTGAATTGGCATATAAAACCTCCAGGGAACTCCAGATTGACTTCCAGGTAGATTCAAAGTCTGGGCAGTGGGCCTGATCTCTGGCAGAAAAAGAAGCACCACTGACTAGGTTTTAAACAGGTGTCTTTATGGATAACTTCAATATAGATGTATAAGTATATAATATAAACGAAACATTTTTGTTAAATATATGAAAAACTAATGTATTTTTTCTAAGAATAAAAGACCATAAAACAAGCAGGAGGATCCTGTAAATGTATTATCCAAATGCTGTTCTCATCACACGAACATACTTGCTTTCTTTTGGAGATCCCAAGAGTTTTGTTTAACAAAGCAAGTCAAGACAAGAAATAGGATGATTCTTCACTGTTAGAAAGTGGTTCTTTTTGCTGAAAGTGCACACATGAAAGATAATAACTAGCTGACACTAAGAAAACTGCCAAGGTTTTCTGCAGTATGTTACCAATATGTTCAAAATATTCCCATTAAAACACACTTTTTTTTCTCTCCAACATTTTTTCATTTTACTTTGAAAGAATCGAGTATCTTCAGTTATTTTCTCTTTTATAGGAAGGAAGAGTACATTCAAATGGTTGAGCATCTCAGCAATCACAAAGGAAATTGGTACTTAACATGAATTCAGATCTCTTGATGCCTTATATACTATACTATATACTTATATACTATATATATACTATATACTTATATACTATATATATACTATACTATATACTTATATACACTCACTTGGTGGAAAACACAGAATTAAAATATTTCATAGCAGTAAATCATTCCAATAACCTGAGGAAGTTATGCTACAGTCTTAAACACAATGCAAATATACTCCTATTATAACTCACCACAGTTTCAGCCTCCTCATATAAACCCCTACAGTTGCACTATATAATAGAGGCATTCTCACCTCAACAGCTCTTTTTCCTTCCTATTCTTGTCTTTCATTAAGCACTGCTGACCATGCTGCAGGTAGTTCACCACACAAAACTGCAAATCATCTTAGCCTGCTATCATTAAAATATAATCCTCATTTTATTTTCTAATTACCATCCCTCCCATCTTTCGCAGAGCCCTGACTGCTCACTTGAAGCTTGGCAGTTCCCAAACCATTGGAATGTTTTAGACCAAAGCCTGTTACCACACATGATCAAGTATTTATATACAAACACTTCATTGAAAATATTTAACAGTGTAATTTCTCACAAATACTGAAGAATAACATATTAGGCAAGAGGGAGAGCTGTAAATCTCTTAAGATTTCTTCTACTGTTACAGTAATTTATTTTTTTTATAGAATCACAGAATCACTGAGGTTGGAAAAGACCTCTGAGATCATCAAGTCTGACCTATGACCCAACACCACCCTGTCAACCAGACCATGGCACTGAGTGAGCCCAGTCTTTCCTTAAACACCTCCAGGGACAGTGACTCTACCACTGGGCAGTCCATTCCAGCATCTAATCACTCTTTCTGTGAAGAAATACTTTGGAAACCTCCTTCAACCTAAACCTTCTCTGGGGCAGTTTAAGACTATGTCCTCTCATCCTGTCACTGGTTGCCTGGGAGAAGAGGCCAACACCCACCTGACTACAGCCTCCTTTCAGGTACTTGGAGAGAGTGGTAAGGTCTCCTCTGAGCCTCCTGTTCTCCAGGCTGAACACTCTCAGCTCCCTCAGCTGCTCCTCACAGGACTTGTGCTCCAGACCCTCCACCAGCTCCATTGCCCTTCTCTGGACTCGCTGCAGCACCTCAGTGTCCTCCCTGAATTGAGTGGCCCAGAACTGGACACAGGACTTGAGGTGTGATACAGGGGAAGAATCCCTTTCCTAGTTGTGCTGGCCACACTCTTTCTGATCCAAGCCAGGATGCCACTGGCCTTCTTGGCCACCTGCACACCCCAGCTCACGTTCAGCAGCTGTTGATCAGCACCCTCACGTCCCTCTTTGCTGGTCCACTTTCCAGCCACTCCAATCCAGCCCGCAGCACTGCAGGGGTTGCTTTGGCCAAAGGGTAGGACCCAGCATTTGATTTTATTGAATCTCATAGCTTTGGTTTTGGCCTGTCTATCCAGCTTGTGCAGGTCCCTCTGCAGAGTCTTCCTACCCTGCAGCAGATTGGCACTCTGACCCAATTTGGTGTCGTCCATGAACTTGCTAATAGCAGACTCGATCCTCTCATTCAGATCATCAGGAAGGACATTAAGCAGGAATGGGCCCCACACTGACTCCTGGGGGACACCACGAGTGACAGGATGCCAAATGGATGCAGCACCATCCACCACAACTCTCCGGGGCCAGCCAGCCAGTTCTTAGCCCAACAAAAATGCACCTGTCCAAGCCATGGGCTGCCAGCTTTTCCAGGGTTATGCTGGAATACTGCTGAGGATAAAGGCATAAATCAAAGTGGTGCTACAAAAATCTATAAAACAATCATTGTGATACATCTCCCCATTCCCAGGATGTTTGCCTTTAGTAAGCATAAATAATATTCTGATTTATCACTGTGTTATGGAATGCCCCTTGTCCTTCCTCTGCAGATATAAACCAATAATGACCAAGGTGCAAATGAACAAGATGCAAATGGCATGAGTGACAGTCAGAAGAAGAAGAAAAGAGCCCAATCTACAGCATAGGAAGATGGGCAAGAGGAGCAATTTATAAACCCAGGCTAGATGGTAACATTGGAAATAAAAATAAAAAAGCCAAGGACCAAAAAAATAAAATTAACTCAGTACCTGGGAAGCACTGCAGTTAACTACATTTTTTGTATTTACTTGCAGACTGCAAGAGGAACAGATAGGTAATCAAGATGATGAATCTAGGCAAGCAACTAGGAAGGAAGACTGAAAAATAAAGCTTCCAAATACTTTTAACAGTAAAAAAGAATACTTTTTCTTTGCTTGACATTCTTTGTTAAGTAAAATTCTTGAGACCTCCAAAAGAAAGCAAGCATGTACACATCATGGGAACATTACTTGGATAATACATTTGCATTCCAAAATGCCAGCAGCCTTCTGCTCTGTCCTTTTACCACAACTGGCTGGTGTCCCATCATTTGAGATTTGGTATGTTTCAGAAGACAGCAAACTTGAACCTAACATTTCATATCCCACAAGACCCCAACTCAGAGAAATGTTCTAATAGCAACTGATTTGGTATGTATATTTAAAGTTTTAATAAATTATTGCTTTACTTGAGGTTCTTCATTTCATAAAAGGAACTTCTAATTAATGTTTTTCTCTGAATGCCTCTGAAATTTACTCCTTTTTTAAATGCTTTTATACCGTTATTTTCCACAGTCTCACACTATTTAAGAAGCTTTCTTTGAAATCCCTCAACTTTTCATTAGATGCCTTTCATCACATGTACTCCTCTTGAAAATTTTGCTTACTTCTCAGGTTTTATCAAATAAACTTACAAGTTTAAAATCACTGCCTTGTGAAAATAATTTTCCTTTTTGTGTTTTCTAACAATCCTTCATGCAACATCGAAGTACAGTAACATATGCAATCTGGCACATGAAACATGACAAAGGAGCAAGACTATCAATGTCTGTCAGTATCTGAAGGGAGCATGCCAAGAGGATGGAGCCAGGCTCTTCTCAAAGGTGCCAAGCAATAGGACAAGAGGCAATGGGGAAGAAACTGGAACATGGGAAATTCCACCTGAATGTAAGGAAGAACTTCTTTTCTGTGCATGCGACCAAACACTGGAACAGACTGCTCAGAAAGGCTGTGGAGTCTCCCTCACTGGAGATACTCAAGCACTGTCTGGATGCAATCCTGTGCCATGTGCTCTGGGATGACCCTGCTGGAGCAGCACCAATTTGTATATGCACAACTCATGAAAAACCACAAGTTTGATTTTTACTTAATGACAACACTGCTGCACCTACAGTAATGGTCTTAATACGAACAAACAATGAGTGGCATTCTCAAGAGGGTGAGTATAATAATGTGAAATAAAAGACTACACTAACTGGTATTTCTAAACAGTCATCTAAAGGGTAAATTTCCAGAGGAAACAGGTATTAATGTAACAGGAAACTAGATTAGAAGGCTCAATCTCTATAATTACCAAAGGAAGGAACTAACAAATTTCTATTCCTACGTTTCTATATAAGAGTATTCATTAACATTAGATTAAACTGCATTCCTGTAGAGCATTCTTTGCTATACAACCTACTTTCAAAAGGTAAGACTTGATTGTAAGGAGTAACTCAGAGAAATTTTTCTAATATACCTGCTCAATTTTTTTTTTTATTTTTTTTTATTTTGGATGGGGAGGATGGGCAGGGGGAGGTCTGGAAAAGATGCCTTAGAAGAATGATCCAGGGAAAAACAATTGTTTGATGATTCTGTGAATCCATTATACCTACCAAACTGCCCCACAAACTCCAAACTTAGGAAAAGAAATACTCAGAATTACAGCAGTCATTTGTATTTTAATAGTGACGACCAGTGACTTTAAACTGGAACAGTTAGGGTGAAATCTGCTATACAGAAAGAATAGCTCACAACAGTGGCAGAAAACCAGATTTGGCATTTTGAGTAACAGTCTTTGATGAAGCCACTTGGCATTGTCTAGAGTCAATTATTTGATTTTTTTCCCCTCTTATCAAAAAGGTCTCCAGCTGGTCCATTCTTCTGGGGAAAATCCCTTCTGGCTGACATTGGAATCTAGCAAGCATCCATCAAAATAATATCAAGAAAATCTGAGAGACAAAAATATTGATTAAATGAACAGCCTTAACAACATGAAGCAATCATTCAGTACCTCAGGTATATCAGTATGCATTTTTTTCTTAGCATGTTTAACTAAAGTCTGCAGGATATCTGGCAAGCTTTACACAAAGGAGTAAAAGTGAAATGTTGGGTTTAGGTTGGTTTTTGGAGGGTTAGAGTTTTTTTACTTGAGAGACAGTATATGTTTTTAAACCTCTGCTCAGGTGTTTTTCCTATGATTCTAGGAAATAATTCAGCAGTTGAGCTGATTTACTAATGAACCAAATGAATACTATAGGGATGCACCAAATGAAAAGAAGAAAGTAGGAGTCATTAATTTTGTAATGCAATAAAACCTTGGTGGAAAGAACAGCAGAAATTAAGAATCAAAAGTATTTTCTGTTCAGAGATATTGCAGCATTATTACAGATCTGATGATAATTTGGCATTTATCTTTCAAGCTTAAGATCCTGGATTACAAAAAAGGATATCATGGCCACTTATATCTTTTTTCTTTTTATTTCCCAAGTCTTTTAACTGGCAAAAAGTACTACATTTATTTCATGTCTGAGATGGGAGCAAATTCATGAAAATACAGATATTTCCCATTTCTGAAACTTTTCTTCTGGAAATTTTGTCTTCCTATCCAAAAGTAACTCTGCTATTAAACAAAATGAGGTTTTCAATTTCTTGACAAGATGTCACAATTGGAAATTGGGAAATTGTAGGAAATACTGTAACATTTTTCTCTCCATCCTATAGAGAGCTTACAAAAATCAATGTTTGTACATAACAAGCTCTGCTGTTCAGCTAATAGTTAAGATAGATTTCAGCCTGTTTCATTATATTTACAAAAGATAATTTTAGTCATGATATTGTGATTTGCAGACAAATCTCGACTGGCAACTCGACCGCCAGATTTCACAACTAAAAATTCAGAGTTTCTGCATTTTCAGTGACGTACATTTCTTGTGATTCATCACACAAAGAGAAATGGAAAGGAGGGGAGATCACTGATGTTTTTAGACAAAAATGCCCCCAAAAAAACCAAACAAACAACTAAACAAAAAGACCGCAACAAACAAAAACCAAGACAAAACCAAAAAATTAGAGAAAACAGAATTACTCTTGTCAGAGCTACCTGACAGCTCATCACACAGGGCTGATTTTGGTTCCTCAGTACAGCTTCTCAACTGTAGCTATGCCAGGCTCGTGAACTACAGATCTGGCACAAACACCAGCATCACTGATTTTCACCTTCCAATGTCACAGGATCAAGATCTTCCTTGTCTTACCAGTAACCAGCTGTAAACCAAATGCAAGGCTGTCTCAAAGCAAAAACTCTTGTGCTTACAGATCTGCAAATCACCCTCTTAATGGCAGTGGAACACTGCCAGTCCTGAGCTGCATAAATAATGGAACTAGGCCTCGCCAAGCTGAGAAATGAGAAATAACAAGGCTGGCTATACAACTGAAGGTGGGATAAGGAAGACAATGTGAGGGCTTTGACAATAAGAATGACTCTGTAAGCCAAGGCTTACTTGACTTCTTTCTTAAGAAATTAAAGTATTCTTAAGATAGCTTGCACTTTCAGAGTTACAAACCCAAAAATGCCCTTAAAATGAACACCCCCACAGTCTCCCTTAAGAGGAAGCACCACAGCAAGTTTCAGGTAGAAAATAAAGCACTACAGTTACTAGAAACAAAATTAAAAAGAGTGAATCTCACATCATTGAACAGAAAGCTTCAATACAAACTCCTAAAAGAATATTTAGAAACCTCAGGGGGACCCCTAAAGTTCACCCTATTTTATGTACCATCACGAAAAAGATCCAAAACCTACACGCTTCTGTGCAGAAACACAACATATGTGCCCTGCAGAGCAAAGCCAAACCATCCCAAAGTACACAGCCATTTTGAACACAAAGCATGGGCACCAGCTGGTCTCACCAACAGCTCCTCTGCTCTCACCCTGAGCTCCCTCATCATTTCCTCACTGTCTCATTCTCTTCAGACTGCTTTTGCTACAACGGGATGAAGGAATGCTACATAATCCATGTACATTTTGTTCACACACTGTTAATGCAGCCTTATACATCTGCCCAGACCTTTAGAAGGGAATATTCTAAACAAATTAATGTAATGTGCAAAATATAACCAGCCCTGTTGCCTGCCTTGTGCTTTCCTTTTAAGGCCAGCACATTGCCAACAGTTTGCATCTCAGCAGCTGGGCCAGACAGAGCGAGTTCAGCAGAGGTAAAGGTTCAACAAGGTAAAGGAGAAATAAAAAACCTCCTCTGTGGTGCTCCTGATTGTTCACAAGGCTGTTGTTCTCTCCAAAGAACCCTGGCTGGCAGCACTCCAGCTCCTGCTCCGTCGCCGTGTGACGAGCGCCGCGGCGCAGGGCACAGGGCTGAGCCAGCCCTGCCAGCACCAGGGCCACACGTCAGCTCTGGCTCGTTCAAATCCTTCCTCTCGCTTTTTCAGGGTCTGAGATTACCTCGTCCTACAGAGCACAACTGTTTCAGGCCTGCAAGGTGCTCATGGTGGTTTTGCAAAGTTAAAACCACATTTAAAGTGCTTGGAAAGAAAACAACAACATCAAAAGACCTCCCAAATGTCTACAAACACTTTGTGGTTCAGAAGGACTTCTTTGATTAGGCATCTCTAGAGCAATTTGCAGTCATACTCCAGGACTTACTCTTGGGGCCAGCAATAAAAATCTCCTACAGGCTTTTACATCTACAGTGGATGACTATGTCCATTCATGTTAAATATCTATTGCTTCTTCTATTGACCACATGCCTTAGGTACAGAAGCTGTTGTGAAAGGAATACACTGCAGTCACTACATGAACTGCACTTCTGTCACTACATGAACAACTTTTCCAATTCAGTGTCAAGACTTTCCCTCTCACCCACCTAAATGTTCAGTCCTTCTCTAGCACATTAATGAGCAAGTTGAAAAATGGCACACACTTGCAATTTCAGCTGCTTGCAAGGTTTCCTGCCCTCTCTGCACAGTAATTTAAAAAAAACAAACCAAAAACCAAAACACAAAAAACAAACCAAAGAAACAATAAAACCAAAGAAACAATAAAACCTCTCCCTCTTGGTTCTTGAAAAACAGGCAAAAAATCCTAACTTTTCAGGTTGGTTTTGCTTTTTTTATTTCAGTCCAACAGCAGCATAAAAGAATAGCTCCTGTTTCCTCTCACTCGCACCAAATTTTGAAAGCAGAAAGGACATGTTCAGCTTCTTGAGGTTGTAATCTACCCTGTGTTCACACCATAAGCAACGGCTCAGAGGGCCACCAGCACCCAAAACTCAAGTGCCTGAAAGTTCTACAGTTTGTGGATAAAGGCCTTTGGCTCTGTGGAGATCCTTACAGGGTGAGGGTAGGGGGAAGATTTGTAGAGAACTAATGAAGAAATGAGAGGGTTAATAATTTTTCCCCAATTTTTAATACAAGAAACGTACAGAGAAATGCACAATCTAAAAATAAATTGAGGTTTTGAATGCAGCTAGAAAATGCCCATCAAACACCTGAACATTTCACAATCACTTTTTACTGTTCAGTTACAAGCAGTAATGAGATTAGCTTTTACCTAAACACTCAATCAAAATAAACACTATATCCACTGCCTGTTCAAAAAACTCTTCTCTGCCATCTGAACACTTCCTCCTATGGACAAAACAAAGATTATTTGGCCTCACTGGAAACTGCAAGATGTGCTTCCTCCCCTGCCCACGGCCAGTGGAGAGCCTCCCGCCGCAGCCGCGCAGGACCCGTGGCTGCTCGGAGCCTTCAGCAAGCAAACATCCTGTCAGAAGCCCTTACTTCAACAGTGGCACAGCTCCCCAGCTCACTGCTGCTTACACCCAACGCTCTCACAGTGTTTCATAACAGGTTATCCCCTTCAGAAGAACCTTTGTGTTTCTGTAAATGTGTAAGGATTTGAAATTTCCTCTCCTTTCAGGTCAGTCGGTGCGCAGCACACACAGGCAGCACAGGCAGCTTCTGATGGAGGAGTGTGTTTATGACATAAATAATTATGTACCAACAAAAATATGAATGGAGTGTCTCTGTAAGTAAAATACTCAAGGGTTAAAATGGTTGTTTGCATATTAAGCACAAATAACATGCCAAGTAATTTTGGTATTCTCAAGCATATTCCCACAGGGTAAAGAGTTATCAGCTACCTTGGGAACACAGTTATTTTTAATGACAGAAAGGTTATTTAAGTATTTGACAAATATTTTAAAAGAAATACGTATTTTCATTACTTTCAGTAACTCTTAAAACTTTAATGAGAATCCAGATCAAGTTGTTCAAATATTTTCATCCTAATATTCACCTCTTGTCCCAAAGTGTGATTCCAAAACCAAACCAAACAAACAGAAAACCAAACTAAACTAAACTAATCCACTCCACTCACTCCTAAAAACCCACTCGATAACTGCTTATCATATTTCTGCTTTAGAACATTTAGGGATCAAATGTGAATTTGGAGTCCCTTAATGAGTGTCTGGGCCACTGCACCATACTGTGTATGGAGCAAGATTCTTGTTTCCACAGCATGAAATGCATGCAATATTCACAGACAGGTGAAAAAAACAATTCTAGCTTTAACCTGAGAAAATCAGATTTTTCAGTTCACCTACTAAAAGAATTCTTGCACAGTTCTTACTACGGAAAAAAAAAAGCTGACTAAAATAGTGGTGCATGGTAATCTACTTCATTGTTTTCTTTCAGTTTTCAGTGGTGAATAATACATTTTATTTATAAAAATACCAGATGAAAAACACATTCAGTAACTTTTTATGAACTGCTTCACATAACAATATTACAATATTCTGTTTGTATCATCACACAGGTATTACTGCTACTTATGAGAGGCCAGCTACAGATGTAAAGGTGATCCATGAAGATTTTCAAATTAAATAAACCACACATCAGACTACAAGAGAAGACAAAGAGAGGGAGAGAAAGACTAGATTGAATATTCACTGCAGTGAATCATAGGCAACTGACTCTTCCCTATGAACAGGCAAATAACCTGAATGTTCTTTAAATGTTTGGTTTTGTAAAAAACTGGAGGAGTTAAGGCTCTAATAATTTTCATAGAATGATAAGTCACTTAAAATCCAAGTTTGCAATGGAAGCTTCTATTTAAAAGAGCTATCCATAGATCACATTACCTTTGGTAAGCCTGCAGTGATCTCTCTGCTACTTATAGTCAATGCAATAATGAACTAGATTATGTCCAAGCTCTGAACTATGTACAAAATCCCATCACAATATCTTTGTCTCATTCTCCAAAAACCCTCTCTCCTGACATTGCTTTGTACAAATTTACAAAGCTTCATGCATTAGCAGCAAGCTTGCCAAATAGCTTTGTCCCCTCCAAAGAACAAGATCCCACCTTGTGACAGATGTCTGACAACCATAAAGATGTTCAACCACCATTATTACTGCAAAGAGCAGACATCTCATCTCTATACTCAAAAAAATCCACTTAAGTAATTATATCCTTTCTAACTGAATTACCTAGATAGCCAGGAATAGTGACTTAAATTTAAATTAAGTCAGGTCATCTTAAAATTGTGTCCAAGGAGCTGTTAAAAGGCATAACTCTTTTAGATCTCAAAAAAAAAGTGGAACATCTGATGTAACATCATTTCAACAAATATTGCATAATATGAATAGAAAAATATGCTAGCAAATTACAATAATACAGTGTGACAATGCACTTGCAAACACAATATGACAAGCTGCATGCAGCAAGATTTACTTCTGACCATGATTTATGTCTGAATTCCCCAAGTCAGTTTTACAGCAGTCCTTTTCCAGGATGTGCTATTGGTGTGAGAGACCCCAGTGCAAATGAATAACTACTTGCAGAATCAAATTATTACATACTTGCTCAGCAAAGGAAGACCTTATAAACACACAAACAGGAAAGAGCAAGCACTGGAAGGAACTAACCACACATTGCAAGGTACCAAGAGAGGAAAAGCTTAGCCAAGAGCCAGGTATCAAACCTGCTCTCAGTCCCAAATTGAAAGCATAAACAACTCCATGCTTACCAGATGCAACTCACCTTCAGAGGGGAACAGCCAGAAAGAAATACCTTTTTGATCAAGCACCTGTTCTTTCAAAATAAACACAACACAATGGGGCATGCACGGACACACAGAAAAACACATACAACTTCAACCACAGCTGGGCACAAGCAGGCTTTCATCCTGCTCCTTTCCATGTTTGTTCCCTCCCTCCTAATAAACACCTAAACGAGGAATAGGAAGAGTTAATGGAGAAAGAAGTACATTTTTTGAAGAATCTATCACTCAAAACAAGGTATTAAGTATAGCTTCACAGCATGAAAAGATGCACCAATGGAAAATGATTTGCAAATCACAGGAACTACATTTATCAATGTAGCAGGTTAATAACTCAAGTTTTCAGCACAAGTTATACTCACCTCCTGTTGGCAAAAAGTCTGTTTTTAAAAGGAAGTATTTTATTATACATCCCTTTGACTGTTTTGGCTTAAATTTCCAGGCAAGTTAAGAGGGTTCGAGTAGAAATCATGCATGAAAGATTGAGCTTGTGCATAAAAGCTGCTTCACTGCAGACAGTAATAATTTACCACATACTTAGTTTTTCATCTTGAAACAGACTGGAAAACACACTGGGATTCTGCACTGGGCACTTTATTTTTCCAAACTGAAGCAAACACATAGTCCTTGGAAGTCATGAGGCTTCTTTTGCTCTCTGGAAGAGCCTAAGCAAAGACTTCTCATCGCTGAGGCACAGAGGGGGAGAACAGCTCTTTGCTCCCTCTAATGGTGAAAGGGACCAAGCATTTCCATACGGTTTCTCTTCATACATACACAAAGTCAACCCGAGGCAACTCGTGCACGTTTTTTTGTGTCATAATGGAGTCATTTGGTCGGTGTGGTGATAAGGCACGACATGAGTGCACAGAGCTGCAGAGGAGGCAGAGGCACAGACACGTTCCTGGGCAGGGCAGGTACTTACACTGCTTATGTCAGATCCCAAAACAGCAGCTATGGCTTTTTTCCATGCCTGTCTCTGCTGCCTCCCCAAGTCTCCAGAGCCCGTGCTGGAGCTGGCTGCATGTGTTGGACCTCCTGCCACAGGATGGTGATGTGAGGGCAGGCACTCTGGGGCAGGGCCAACAGGACCAACTTCATATGAAGCACTGAACAGCTCAGCACCTCCTGCTGCTGTATGATCTGGCACCACAGCACCCTCCCCAAGCCAGCCTGTCCTAGTGACCCCAGCACCTGCTGGAATCTGCCACCAAAGGCACGGTTGCAGGGAGACCAGACTGCATAGCTGGCCTTCACCCACAGTTCAGTGTTTGGCTAAGGAGACAGCATTATCCTGACCAAAGGTCTGTGCTGCTTTCCCACTGAAGGACTATCAGTGATCTCCTACTCTCCAAGGCTTCCAAGAGCCTTTAAGTAGGAAAAGAAAGAATCAGGACAATTTCTAGAAGACCTAAGACCACAAAGCTTCCAGGGAACTTCTCAAATAGTTTATGAGTCCCTAAAAACTGTCCCAGTCTGTCTCCCATACTTCTAGCAAGAGACTAGAACTCTATGTTTCTTTCCTAATGGTTGTAGCAAGAGGCTCACACAGGACCATCCTCTGGAATCAGAGAGCACACACAGGTTTAGACAATCCCAACAATGTGTGGTTTGTTCTCACACAGCAGGTGCTGTGTTGAGCACCAAGGGGATACAACGAGGTGGTTCTGCTCTTCCCAGGCATTCAGACCAGAGAGCAGAGGGCACTGTCCCTCCACATTCACACCCAGACCAGAAGGGAGGAACTGTGCACACACCAAACACCTCCCAGCACTTACTGTAGGATGACTGTTCCCATTTACCTTCATAATTCATCAACTCCTGAACAGACAGTAAAAATACCTCATTTGTCCTTTCAGGAAATTAATTAACTTGGAAGTACTAAATTTTGGTGTAAACATGTTATGAGTTTTTCATATATAAATGTTCAAGGGAAAAAGGCTTTTAAAAAGTTATTCAGAGTACTCATAGCACTTTTAACAAGCTCAATTTTCAGAAAATGAGGATGATTTTGGTAGATGTGAATTGGTAGGAAAAAAAAGAAAAGTCAAATAGAAGCAGAATTATCTTTTAATCTGAAACAAGACAAGGTGCTGAGTTTTGCCCAACATAACCTCCCTTCAAGCCCAGTAATGCAGCACAAGTTAATTCAAATATGTCCTAAAGATAATTGCATCTGTTATGTCAAGACAGTTGGAGTGCTCTGCAGGTACAGAAGTTTTATTTTATTCTAATTCTGTATGTCACCTGGAAATGTTATGATCTGGTCATCTTCTGGCAATTAATACCTAAATCATATCCAGTTTTGTAAAACACTTAATAGTTGTATTAATAAAAATAATGGAAACATTATCTCATCTCATCACTTTTTTTTAACTTTGATTTTATGAAAATGTGCATATATATTTTACACATATTTATATATAAAATCATGTTTACTGCCCTATTCCTGCTATCCACTCCAAATTCCACAAACACTTAAGATAATGCCTCTAAATATTAACTTAATAAAAGTAAATGCAATAACTTATCTGAAAATTATTTTTTTTCTGCTGTATGTTACTCAAATTTATAGGAGGAAAACAAAATCATATTTTACTTCTGTGTTTAGGAAGACACATGATGTAAAAAATGAAAAAACTGTCAGATGACAGCCCTGTGCTGCTTTCAATAAAAACCTCTGTGACCTGACATTTAGATAGCTCACATCTAGCTGTGAATTTACTCATCCTCTTTGTAGGGGAGATCTCATCCTCTTATTCTTCCATATTGGAACATAACAGAAAATACTTAACATGAAAAAGTGTGGGGTTTTATTTATTTCATGCACACATGTCATAGAAGAGAGTAATTCATACTAATTTAACTTTAAAAAAAAAAAAAAAAAGCCTTAAAAANATTTAGCTCTGGGAATGGAGTTAGGTCCCACATTGATTAGCATTTTCCTTTTCCTAATATGCACTGGTGCTTATTGGAAGTTTGGCTAATATAAGGAATAATTATTGCTATCATACCCTTACACAATTAAAATATGTAACTTTTAATTTATACTGAGAAAAAACACAACCAAAGGTGAACCTTCCCTGTCATCTTGCAATAATCAGTGTTGACTAACTTTATACTAGCTTTCCTTTTCCCCAGAATTGTAAAGCATGTTTTTATAAATTCTGTAAGTTCACTCTTCATTTAGAAACATGGCAGCAAGCAAGCATAAACACAAGGCCCAGCATATAAGAATGTTTTATGTCCCCATCACTACAAAAGAATGTCACTCAGAAGTATCAGATATTCAGTACTGTGGCAACAGTTTGAATAGATAAATAGAAATAAAATAAGTACAAGTATCCATTATGAAATGGGATTCGAGACAGAAAGCTCCTTAGGCACAAGAATAAAGATCCTTCACTGCCACACCACAGTAATACCAAGAAAAAAGTCCACCAAACATTTCAGGATTCATCTACAAACAGCTACACTAAATTTCTTCTGATATTAATCAGTAGGTCTTACAGTTCCTATAATGTACTGGTCAAAAGAAGAGCAATGCTATCTGTCTGGAAGTGCAGCAATGAGCAAATTAAACTGGTTATTTATTATCAAAGTTTCTGATGTTCTTCACATAAAAAAGAATTAATACAGTTGGAAGTGAGGCCATGCAACTCCTCAGAGAAATTTGCCACATGGCATTTCATAATTTAACAGGCAGCCACTTGGCAGGGAAACATTGCTGAGGTCAAAGAATTCACAACTTTACACAGATGCTTCTACAAGAAACATATAACACACAGATAGGTAGGGCATTCCTAGACTTGACAAAGAGGAGACCTAATTTGCTAAAGCCAAGCTTTGAAAGCTCTCAAATACATTACTCACCATATAATTCAATTGTAGCAGGTAGAGCTAAAATGTGCACAAAATATAGGGTATTAGAATAGAAAGTAGTAAACAGTTAAAGCATTCTAATTACAGTAAAATGTTCAAATTTTATTGTTCAAATAACAGAGGCAAGAGAGGAGGGAAGTTTTTGATGTAATGACAAAAAAATCATAATAATTTTAAAAATCCTACCAGTTTTTCAACAGCAGTTTGAGCTTAAAGATTCAATCCCATCAGCACAGAGGCAGAGGTATCTTCCTCTGTTCTATACAACCCTCATGTTGAGATGAGATGTGCCTGGTTAAATCTGGATGTTCTCTAGCTCATCTTTAATGTCCTTGTTCGAGTTCTCCTCCACTACTGCCTTAAGTAGTAAAGGCTTCCTCCAGCATACAAGCTCTCCAGAGTAAACTTTCCTTTGGTAACATTCCCAGCATTAGATATAACTGAATTAACATTACTGTAGTTACTTCTCATTTCTTTAGCCCCTCCTGCCTTGCCTTCCCTCAGGTACATTAGGGCTCTTACCTCCCAGCACTTTTATTCTTTGCTTCAAACATTTCCTTAGAAGTTCCAATGTACAATAAAAATTATATTCCTTTTTTTTTTCATTTATCCTAGTATTACAGATTGGTTTGGGTTGGGAGGGACCTTAATTATCTAGTTCCAATCCCCCTGCCATGGGCAGGGATGCCACTCAGTTAGATCAGGCTCCTCAAAGCCCCATTCAACCTGGCCCTGTGGCCAGGTAGGATGCCAGGTTTATCTTTCTCCACACCTAATACATTCACTATATTCTCATCCTCATTTACAAAACATCTTACCTCTTAGTCTCACAGTTATTTACCTGTTCTTAATATTTAAACTACACTTAAGAGATTTGTACTAAATAAAAATTCAGTTAAACAGTATGTTTATGAATTTTAATTTTCTCATTAAAAGAATTTTAGCTGATTGCTTCTCAATTTTCATTTTGATCTCTTTTTCTCCTGCTTGCTCCTTTAAAACATATGACTAAAGGAGTATAAGGAATAAGCCTAAGAGCCTTCACTCTAAGCTGTGATGTATGCACATGCACTTTTTTCAGTAAGTCTCATGTTTTTAAATAAATAGAAGAAAACCTGATGGTTTTTATCTCAGCAAAGAACAGGTAAAAGAAATAGAAATGAAGGAAGCATACCATGCAAATCATTGCATTACACAGCATCAAAACAAACGTCCTCTTAATATATGACATATAAATCCTATTTAAATCCTGAAATAAAGTATAACTGCTTACCCAATTTATCAGCTAAAATAAGTATGTCATATAAGTCTGTCTTATTAGATGACTTATTGTCTAGAAAGGGTAGTTCCTTACTCAGCGCTTGGCTCAGCAGCCAACTTAAGACAATATTTTGCAAAAACAAGTTAACATTTTACTCCATTGTTTCAGTTATAATACTGATGGGTTTAAAATAGATTTCTGCCTACTTCTCCCACTTTCCATTTCCCAAAGCACATTTCTTTCAATTGTGTTCATCATTCTCTATTTTGTTTACAAGGAGGAAGGGGAAATGAGAAAGCAAAGAACTTATATAAAGAGAAAATTGCATAACTATGAAGCTCTACACTTGGCTTGAGGGAGATTTAAATGATGGCTCAGTCATTTCAAACCATATTCCAAAGAGCATATTGTGATAGACTGTTCCCCATCCTCACCATGTGCCATTCAGGGGAAGGAACTGTGAACCACAGCTTGAGATGAACCTGCTACCAACTTCCTATAGTTTGGGAGGCCTGCAGATGGGCCAGCTGGTGACATTTACCTTCTCCAAAAGACAAGTCTGCCCAGACTGAAGTCACTGTCCTCCAGGGACACACAAACTCCTGTCACAGCAGGAGCCAGTTTATCATAGCCTCTGATTCAGTGAACTCATTTCAGCATTTGGGTGGGGTGGGGTTTAGCCCCACCAGCAGCCAAGCCCCAAGGCAGCTCACTGCCCCACCAGCAGGATCAGGGAGAGAGCTGGAAGGGCAAAAGAGAACTCATGGGGTGAGACAAAGGAAGTTTAATAGGGAAAGCAAAGCCATGCACACAAGACAGCAAAACCAAGAAGTAATTCACTGCTTCCCATGGTCAGGTATCTCCAGGAGAGCAGGGCCCCACCACATGTAATGGTGACTTGGGAAAATAAACACCATTGCTCCAAACAACCTTCTGCCTCCTCTTTTCCCCACTTCATATACAGAGCACGAGGTCAAAGGTGTGGAACACCCCTTTGTAATGTGTAAAAGGTCAGAAAAGGCTTTGGCTCTGTGCAAGCCCTGCTCAGCAATATCAAGAACATCTCCACATTATCAACCCTGTGTTCAGCACAAATCCAAAACACTGTAAAGAAAATTAACTGTACCCCAGCAAAACCAGCACAGCACTGTAGCAGGCTAGGTAAGGAAAGACACACTCACATGCCTTCTGGCCAATGTGTGGTAACAGCTGAAAAAAGCATTAAGCCAAGGGAGTTTAAATCATCAGCTATCATCAATTTTTAACCAATCTTAAAACTAAGATAAAGAATTCAAGCTGTGCATTTAAAGTTGCTTTCCTTTATATTAATAAATGTGAATCAACTCCTACTCAGCATAGAATGGGTATCCTGCCCCTCTGTCAGACCTCTACAAAGCTGGTTTGTGCTTTCCTTTCTGAACAGGACAGAACACCATAGCACTCAGACTGCTGAAACCATATGAGAGATACAACTCTTCTGACAAACCATTTTTAGAAGATTTAAAAAGAGATCTGCTGAAAATAATGTTTTGTTTCCTCTAAAAACTTCCTCCCACAAACACATAAGTCATCCAAAAGTCAACTTGAGTCTCCTGTATCATCTTTCAAACACAGCCAGCACCTGTAGAACCCTGCAATCCTTCCTGGCACCATGGCAGTGTAACCAATTTAGTCAGCTGAACACCAGAGGAATTTGCAAACTGGAAAAAAAAATACACACATGCCTCCTGATGCTCAGAAAAGACATAAAGGATTTCAGATATACAGAGTCCACCAGAGCCATGGAGAGAGGTCAGCACACCTATGACCAGACTGCCTACCTTGGCATACCACTTAGAACTGGCCTAGAGTCACGTTTCCTGATTTATCTTTTGCTGCTACATATAAATTTTAAACTTCCGTATTCCCTAACTTTTCCTTACCGGATGCATTTCTAAAATGACTCAAATTAAATCTCCTTCAAACATAATTGGAACATGTACAATTAGCAGGAAACAAGTTTGTCAGATTGTAAAGAACTGCCAGAGATGACCTATCAGCCCAAAATTAGCAATTTCTCCACATGGCTTATACCAACAAACTCTGAATCACTACAAATCTCAGTCTATACTTACTCTCCTCCCAAACTCCCACAGCCTCCAGGATTAAAATGTTCTCTCATCCTTCAACCAGTGATATAATTTAGACAGCCTTCACTACATTTATTTGGCACCTTTCTTCCCCCTCTGGGCCTACAAATATAATAAATATTATGCTCTGGTATTTTGTGCATACTATGCAGAAAGCCTGAGCTTTGGAAGTATGTTTGGCATCGTAATTACCTGAGAAATAAGATTTAAACACAATTCTAATGTCAGAGTTTATAAACAAGTGGCTAATAGAGCTTTCTGTGAAGGTTTATGAATGGCATCTCATTGCATGAATCAGACTTTTTACTCTCAACTGGAAAAGGGTTTGTTTTTTTTTATCCTCCAGATATTATAGATAATGATGTCACAGAAGTTTTAAATAAGTTAAAAATAATTAGAAAAAAACTACCCCACAACCAAAAAGAAACCCATACCACAACAAAACAATCCAGGGTAACTTATCATAGGGTGGGAGAAGAAACACAAAGTTGCTCTGAGACAATAGGGAAGGTTTCTCATTCCCTGGGTTTTTCAGTATACATTGAGAATGACCCAAACACAGGCATTTAGAGAGCTGAATCCTGAGGCTAACAGTCTTTCACATAAATCAAACACTAAACTGGGTAACACTTTTCAACACACTTAATAGTGGGTCCAACAAAAAGTGATAAATAAAAATCTCAAGCCAATTGTTTCTAGTGCCTTTCATTGTATACTGATGTTATTCATTTTATACTTGTGCTTCCCGATTCTTAATATTCATGTGCTGCTCTATTTTACTGGCACACTACTTATGTCCAATTTTTAGGAAGAGCACAAAATACAGAGTGTGCAAGCTGAGCTGTAGGTGCAAATGGAATCAGTATTATCCTAAGGACAAACATGGCCAAAATTGCAACACCAAGGGAAGAAATGAAGTTTGGGGGTTGGGTTTTTTTCCTATTCCACCTGTTTTCTACAGGCAAAGGCATTTAAGGCAGAATGTCACAACCTAAATATCTACCTTCTGCACAGGAACTCATGGCAGTAGTCAGCATCAATCCAAAAGGAGAAGCACAGAAGTGACTCCCACTGCACTTCCCTCACCTCCCATGAAGGGTGGGCAGCATCCCTGGTGTCACCCATTCCCCAACAGCTCCACTGGGAACACCACACTGCCCTGTGCAAGAACTGAACCCCAGTGGCAATGCAGTCATGACTTTGCCTGGAATCAACCTGCCAAGTCCCACTTTTTAGGGACTGTAGCACCCAATTAGGCACTGAGAGTAAGTTCCAGACCTCACTGAGAATGCCCTTCTACTGGCCATTGCTAACACAACCCAGTTTGCTCTTGCTCACACCTCCATGCCTTTGTTCTCTCACCACAGGAGGACTCAAAAGGTAGCTTTCAGCACAGAAAGGAAAGCCAAACATTTTTCCAAAGTTTCCCCATTTCAGTTATCACATTCAGCTACTTAACAAGGCAAAATATTTAAGCTAAAATTAGTTGGCCAGCATGATGGCAGAGGTCTATTGTTTTTCTAGATAGTTGAATAAACTGTTCAATAAATTAAATTATTAAGTTTAAACAAAACTGGATAAATATGCTAATTAAAGTCTCCACATATACAGGCTTCACATATATAAGCCCAGGTCTGTAAAATGTGGGCCTCACAGAAATCAAGGAAGTTTTGCTCTGAGCATCACTGAAACTGAGGATTTCTTTATTAGACTTAGTTTTGAGAAACCACTTTCAGATATTAAGTTACTACATTCTATATTCACATTAATATGTCCAAATGTATGTCTGCCAGCATTAAAATTAATGTATGTACACAGAAACTCACAGAATCATAGAGTGATTTGGGTTGGAAGGACAGACCTTAAAGATCACCTTTGCTCAAGGAACCTTTTACTAGAGTAGGTAACTCAGAGCCCCATCCAGCCTGGTCTTGAACACTTCCAGGGCGGAGGAGTCCACAATCTCTCTGAGCAACCTTACCATCCTCATGTACAGAATTTCTTCCTAATATTTAATCTAAACCTGCCCTCCTTGAGCTTAAGGTCACTCCCCCATGTCCTATCACTTCAGGCCCTCGTGAAAAGTCCCTCTCCAGCCCCTCTTTGATACTGGAAGGTGCTGTAAATCTTTGATGGACCCTTCTCTTCTCCAGGCTGAACAGTCTCAACTCTCCCATCCTGCCTTCATATGAGAGGTGCTCCAGCCCTCTGATTATCTTAGTGAATCTGCTACAGTCCACAGCTAAAAAAGTTGACAGCTAAAAAATGGTGAATGGAATACTAAATGTGAAAGGAGTGCTAACAGAATGTACCTGGCATTTTCAAAGAGAGATGACTTAGCCATTCATTACTTCAGTTTAAAAACCACATAATTTGCAAACATAATAAAATTAAATTTTTAAAAGACAATATTTAACATACAATTGTAACTAAGTAGGATCCACCAAGAACAGGTTTTGGCCCTTTGCTATTTAACAGCTCACTAATGATCCAGAAGAAAAAGGGTTGCTGTTAATGCAAGCCACCACTGAGAGAAGAACCAGGGAAATAATCTAAAGTTTATAGTTGGGCATAAAATATTCTAACCTATTCTGTACAACTCTATTATGTTTTGAAGAGTAACATCTACAAAAAATTCCTAGTGAGCTAGGAAGTGAATCTGATCTCCTAGGATGATGATACAGAAATTAAGAAGTACAGAGCAATCTTTGGATAAATGAACAGGAAAAACAACAAAGAGTATTGATTTCAGTGTGTTGTATTGCACTGGCCAGGCAGATGTTAACAGCGTATGTGCAGTTCTCTTTTAAACCCTTTAATAAAAATACAACCAAAACAATTCATACTGATACAGTAACAACAAAGGACTAGAGAAAATGCCTTACAGCAAGCATTAAAGAGATGTCTGATTAGTTTAGAACAAGACTATTGAAAGGTGACTTCATTAGAGAGTGTAAACATCTCACTAAGAATAAAGCATTGGAGCTCTGAAGAAGAAACCAGAGGCAATGCCTGGAAACTGAAACCAGACAAATTCATATTAGAAATTGAGCTTAATTACATTTTTCAGCAATGAGGACCATTAACTACTGATGAAGTTGGAGTGCAATGCATCTTCCACATGTGTACATGAAGACCAAACACTTCTAGAAGCTGCACTCCATGATAAATACCAGACTAATAGAAAGGTAGCTGCATAAATTCAGAAAAAGCCTATATTATACAGAGTTTAAGCCATATGATGTAATGGTCCTGCCTGACCTTAAAATTGCTAGGGCATATGAATCAGTGTCAAGAGAAGTAAATTAGTAGAAATGAACCACACAGGATCACACAGCAACATTAGAAAGAGATTCCCCATTTTTTTGTAAGTCACCCAACCCTTGTACATGGAAACAAGGCATTTCCATCTGGTAACAACAACGTATTTCCCCAATATGATCTCATTTCATATATTAAAAAGGTCTTTCATGCATATCTTTGGGAAAAAAGTTTAACCTTTTTCAGTAGTTCTACTACTTAGCAGCTGTGATAAATGTCACCTAGATATTAACAAAGCATTACTGAAAATTGTATCAATACTAACAAATTCCAATGAATGCTTATTACTCTAATACTTCAAAATGTTAGCACTAGCTGGCAAAGCTCATTTAGGTTTGAAATAACTATTTTGATAAAAAGATAAACATTGATTACATAATTTGCACTCATTTTGTCACTTCTGTCCTTTTTATCATTTTCTTTTCTGCCGCATAGTTGTTTGACACTGCTGACTCACAGGCAGCAAGTATATTCCCAGACTGAATGTAAATGCATCTCATGCCCCTAAATTGCCATTTTCCAGATATTCATCTCTTTCTTAACACCACCTGTACTCCAAGGGTGCATCTGAAAAGAGATTAAGCGAAGAAGCAGAACTGGCCTCTCAAATTGTTTCTTGATTGCTTTGTTGGAAACCATTTCATTAGGCATACTGCTACTCCTCCAGCATACAGAAGCAGGAGCTGTTCAAATATTATCTTAATTTGGAGATCAAAAATACCAAAATATACACATCCATTGGACAGCAGGTTTTACTGGCCTGCAAAATGCTACTTTATATAAAAATGGGAACTTCAGACTACCATATGTTCATACTATAGGGTAGGAATCCTTAAGGAAAGCACATCCTTACCTAAATAAAAACAAACAACAACAACAACAACTCCTCCAATTGGGAAAAAAGGGCACAGAAGAGGACCTGAACAGGTCAGAGAGCCCAAGTCCGATTCCAAAGTAATCCAGACAGAGAGTTTTCCAATCTATTCCTCAGTCTTCAAGTAATCTATTCCAGAGCTCATGATTCTTGCTGCTCAAAATATTTCTGCCCATTCTTTATTTGTTTTCTGTTTGTCTTTCTTTTTTTTTTCTGTATCTAACCCACATTTTTTTAGCTGCACGTTAAAACTCTTGTCCTACCCCTTATGAATAAAAACTGTACCATTGCTTCTCCCCAGCATCAGTCTTTCCCATACATGAAAATTTGTTTCTCCCATCAGTAAATACAGTGTGATTTGTTCAGACTTCTCAAAAGGTCACTTTACTTATACATCTTATTATCTGTTTCCTTCCCTTAAACTAACATCTTCCCAGTGCCTTGCCCACATCAATGTATGGACCCAAAACTCTACACTGTTGTCACAGTCTGCACTTAGCTTGAGTACATCCTCACACAATCTGCACAAAATCAGAGGCTGACAAAGCCATGGGGAAAAAAAACGAACATGCTATCAGAGACACAACAATTCTAGGCAAAAATAATATTGTTCCAACTACACTCAGGGTTTTGTATCAATATTTTAGTCAACTGAGCTGAGTATGACCTCATTATAAATATGAATTTATTTGTGCAGCATGATGAAAAAGGGCTGTGATTCTACCTGAGGCTTCTAGCATAACAAACTATACCAATGAGAAAAACTCTATAAACCCACTATAAATAAGGGGAAGGAAAATAATATACTGTGCATACCTGTAGTAAATAATTTGCCTAATTTCAGTAGTTCTTAAAGTATACATTTTTATTACATTTTAACAAAGAATGAAACATTTTGCCTCTTGGAAAAGTTTCATGCAAAATCTTAACTACCAACTGGGCTACGCTTTGAAATAATTCAGCATGAACTAATTTATCATTGTCCTAAGTGATGTCTTCTCCCTGGTCTGTGTTGCTCTCATCCCTTCCTGACCTAGATAGCTATATACCACCAATACTGGCTTCAAAAATGCCTAGGAAAACGTTCCACAAACCCAGGACAAAATTGTCAATATTTTTGGCACTGGTATTACAGGAAGAGACAGCACAATGTGCAACCTTAAGCACAACACAGTTTTATAACAGCTAATAATGTAATCATGGAAAGAAGTCTGTCTCACATGGAATTTTTTAATTGTGAACTTCAGATTTCACACCACTACTGAAGATCTGAAAGCACAATTTGGACTGACTTTTTTGTCATCAGGTTTTGGCCTTGACTTCATTCGTGCAAGCCTTAGCAATGCTGAAGTCAGTGGAGGTTTTCTCATTCAATTCTCTGGTCCATAATCAGATCTCATATCAGAAACAGTTATTTATTCCAGTGTTTGAAAAGACTTTTCATCTACCCCAAGCAACTTGCTTTTTATTCCTCAGTCCTTCAGACTTACTTATACACACAAGAAAATTGAATAAATCAGATTTACTTAATCTCCATCAATTTGTCAGCTCTTTATATGGTTGTATCTGAAAGCCTCGGATTAACAAACTGAGGGAACATAAACATGAAGAAGGCACCACATCTCACCCCCTCCAACAGGCACATTTAAACAATTAAATATATATTACTATATATAGCATCTGAGTGCCTGCAAGGTCTTAGCATATACTTAATAAATATGCCATAAAATGTGATTCATAAGCAAATACTGACAGAGATCTCTCATATTTTTTCTACAAACCTTTAATACATCAATCAGAACATGGATTACACAAATACATGCACACACAAAAGTTAGATTGCTACAGAAGGGGCAATTTGGCTGCTTCTCAGCAAACACAGATTAAAGCACACAAGCTCTAGTGCATACAAGAAAGAAGATAAATAATCCCAAAAGGTCACAGCACATACTCTGAGGATACTTATGCAATAAAAGATAAAACCTGCTTCTGTGAATAAACTGAATAATTGCAGTATTCAATTTCAATATGTTTTTAAACACGTACAAAAACACAACAATCACTGTATGTGCTGCAATATTTTTCTAGTAACAGGTACAGTTTTCTAATCCAGTGAAAGGAAATACAATGATGGCTAAAATTAAGTACCATGGCCACCTAACTCAAAGCCAAATGCCTTCACTAAGTTTTGTTCTATAAAGGATACTACTGCTAACTTTTGTATTCAGCTCATATTCCCAAGTAATTCAAAAGTGTGCTTTTAAATCCTATTTCTTTCTACTGCAAAAACATCAGAGATAATAAATCACCATAGCCCTACTTCTAGTAACACAATATTAAAACAAATTTGCAGGAAGGATTTTTTCACTGAAAGGATGAAGAAAATATTGAAACAGACTGCCCAAAGAAGTGGTAGAGTCACCATCCTGGAGGTGTTCAAGAAGCAACTGGACAAGGCACTTAGTAGTATATGGTCTAGTTGACAAGGGGGTATTTGGTCAAAAGTTGGACTTAGTGATCACAGGGGCCTTTTCCAACCTTAATAACTCAGTATTCTAAAGCTACAGATTCCTTAAAAAGAAGGAATCAGCTGTAGAAATCAGCAGGAAATTTCTGTTATAGTTATTTATTGATTGGAAAACGTTAATTCTATATTACAGCTCTTCCTGAAACGGAGAAATTCATGGAAACAGAAAACAAGAGATGGACTAAAAGTGCCACAGAACCATCTTATTTCTTTTGTCAGTCATATCACTATGGTTGGGCCAGTCACTGCCATACCCTATCAATATTCATATATTTGCTTCTCAGAAAGGAAGGGGGAAAAAAAAAAAGATGGGGGAGGAGGGGAGGACACAAGCAGAGAGAGTCCCTGCTGCTTTTTTTCCTGTTTAACAGTGTGTATTTAACTGAAGATTTCCATCACACATACATCAAAACACGACAGGCTCCTCACCATCCTTATCATATCTTTGCTTCCAGGGTTGATTTTTGAAAGCTAGGAATATTTTCATGCTTTTCCATACTCCTCCCCCTTCCCAGCAAGTATGACAGCATTTCACTGCACACAGCTTAGCATACACACTTTTAACTCAATCTAATAAAATGAAGTCTCCTTGATCTGAACCAGTGTGTCTGCTATTCTCCTGAAAATGTAGTCAAGCTAGCATCATTTTTAAAACCAAAATATTTGGCAGGGAAGACTCTTCCTGACAGGCATCTTTTTGGGGAGGTCTGCAGCATTCTCCTTCCTCCTGACTGCAAATGAAGGGAGCTCTCAGACCCTTCTCTGTGTGCTGGCCATGCATCCACCAAAGGAACCTGCACTGGTCCCAGAGGGCCAAGGGGTGCTCCACCTGCAAGCTGAAGCAGCTGGGACAGGTTTCACTCTTGGCTGTCCATCCTCCTGGCCAGAGGCTGCTACAGCGAACGGCACAAGAGCGGAGCCCGCGGCGCTGCAGCAGCAGCTCGCTGGCACACGGTGAGCTGAGGGGGCAGCAGCACAGGGGGCTGGGGAAAAGCAGCATGGAAGGGCAGGGAGACAGAAATCTGCTGGGGAACAAGGATGGGACAGAAGAATTCCAGTAGTGATAGAAGCTGGAAATAAAACAAAGCTGAGAAAAGCCTGGAGTCAGAAGAGGGGATTGTGGATAGCTCTGAAGTCCACCAGACTGCTACACTTTCTGTCTCAATCACACATACAGGAGGTACCAGCCAGCTGCTGAAATTCTGGATATTAAGATTCAATATATAACATATGAAAAGATTACTGTTATTCCAGATACCAGATAATGTCTTTAGTAACATAAACAAAACAGCCATCTAGATAAAAGAAATATATATAAACTATATATATGTATCTACATCTAAACACACAATAACTGTACCGACACAGGAGTACAAAATGGTGGCTTTTCCACATGGACATATTTAAAAAAGAAAAAAAAAATCCATATCTATAAAATAAGCAGGGTCTTCCAAATCATTTAAGCCAAAGTGTCTACAAACTACAGCTGTGGGTCTTCCCCTTAGCAGTGGCTGCATTGAGCCTTTTTCTTGCTAAAGCACTAAGTAGAAAAGATGTCCACACTAACAAAGTCATTTATGGCAGATAGAAGGATTCCTACATTTGCAGAAATGGAAAACAAGTAGTTTCAAAAATATTTTTTAAAAATATTTTTAAAAAAATTTCAGACCAAAAATGAGGAAAAAAATTAAAATTAAAATTAAAACCAAACCAAAACAAACAACAACCAAAAACTCCACACAAACCAACCTGCCCCCACAATTTTGTTCTCCTTGTTTGGAGAAGGCTACAAAAAATGAATGAACAGTACCATGAAAAATCATATTTGTGTGTCCCATACCACAAGTGAAGACCTAGACATTTGTTTAGCCTTAATCATTTCATATCTCAATCCTTCTTCTGTAAACAGATATTAAAAGGCTGCTGAATCTTACAGCAGCCGTGCAAAATGCACTGAGCATAGTTTTAAGTATGCAGATACAATGCTAAGTGAGCCACAGAGCAGCTTTGGGAAACAAGCAGCTCTGTGCACACTGCAGAATAAGGACACAGGGACTCTGAAGCAGAGGAGGCGTGGGCAAAGAGAAATATTAAGCAGCTGATCTTTGTTAGAGCACTATTCCACCTAATACACAGAAATATTGGCATGACATGCAGGAAAAAAAAGGAAAAAAGACTGTTCGAGTGAGACGAAGTTGCTCTGTCAGCATTTCACCCTGCATTTCTATTTGCCAATTTTGACATAACATATGCAGAAATTGCTCAATCCTCATTCAGATTAATTCTAGTTTTCACTAAGCACTGCAGAAAATGTTTTAATAGGAAAAAAAAAATGACATCCTTATCATACAGTGCTTCCAAGTTTCCCTACCAAGTCTATTTTTTCCTTATTGGAAAAAAAATTCTTAAAGTTTTTTAAAAAATATTTTAAATATAAGGAGTCTAAAACTGAAGATGTAAGAACATGACATAATAAAATTAACTTATGAGAAGAAGTGCTAGATATTTCATACTCTGGACCTCAAAACCTTTGCCAAATATTTCCTGTGTTTGTACAAAAGAGTCTTCATTATGTACCAGTATGAGATCTGGTTTGCATCACTTTGAGTTTCTTGTGTCAGATACAAGTGTTGCTAATACATTAGACAATCTTTTTGCAGAAATGGGTTATCCTCTCACATTCCTACCGTGTTTGGGCTCATTTCTACCACAACGTGGTTAATGCAGCCAAAACTGCGCTCTTCTGCATGAGCCTCAACAAGGCTCTTGGATCTCACATCACTTTCACAAGTTTTCAGTCAAGATTTCTACATTAAGGTGCTACCTTAATTTAGAAATATTAGGATTGCTTTTACAATTTAGACTCTGATATAATTTACAAGAACCTCACCTACAGCAGAACAAAATACTCTTATTTTATTAACTCGTTTCAACTGTGAGCTAGAGAACAAATCTTAAAACTCATTAACTAAGGCTGATGGAATTGTTTGAGTTTTGTAGGATGCAGCTTAAGGAACACAGGCTTTCTCCTGCAATTCCTATTTATTTCTTACATTGCCAATATTACCAGAAGGCAGATTGCAGCAGAAAAAGTAAAATCTGTTTATCAAAAGGTACATACCTCAATAAACTGTTTTCTTAAATTTCCAGTGAAATATATTGGATTTTCTAAATATCATCCTTGAAAGGTAGTATCATTCAGAAGTTAATGAGCTGATATTTTACAAGTTTAGTAGTTCCTGTAGAATTTTTACAGATTTTTTTAAAAAAAATCCACCTCTACCTTCCATTATTAATCTCATATTTCTTTCCCTGATTTAAATTACCAGTATAACAATGTAAGCATTTGCCAACTATGAAACACACAGATCTTTCAGTAAACCAGGAAGGGAGGGGCAGAAGCATTTTTCTCTTCCAGATGTAAAACAAAATGTTTTGGATAAATTTCTTACCCAACTTCCAATCCTAAGTAAACCTGAGTGGTAACTTCTTTAAATCCATCAACTATTTTCTGGGAACTCTGAACGACAAAAATGAAAATCAAAATAATAACTAAAATATACTCCCAGTGAAGGGGGGAGTTAAGAGGGAAAACATACCAGCTATGAATAAAAAAAAGAAAAAAAAGGAAGGTAGAAGCCTATAGCAAATATACTACAAGTTAATGGACCAGTCTGGCCCAGAGGGACACTCACTGGATGTGTTTTTGGATGCAAGCCTCAATACTGCATAAATCACAAATGAATAAGCATTATTCAAGCCTTTTCCAAGTGCTCTGAAACAAGTAAAAATATGCTCACAGACAGAAACTGTTCAAAATAAGTTCATGAGCCTTAGAATTTTAAAATGGCAAAGTCAGGCAAGTCCTTCCCTCCGCAGCACTGTCACCTGTGCCTCACCTCCCCCAGATCCCTGACTGCCTTCCACTTCACACCCTCCAGAACCCTTTCCAAAGCCAAGATCCAAGTGCTGCCCTTTCCCAGTAGGCAGCTGAGCACACAAGAAGCTGCAAACATGAGCTGCTGCCCTCTCTCAGCCACCTGAGAGGTCAACACACAGCACAAGAGCAGCAGGGAAACCCAAGGGAACCAGCACTCAGCACCCAGGGCTGGTGGCAAAAGGAATCTTAGTTGAGAGCTCTTGAGTGCCCCAGAAAACACTTCAGTTTACAGAGCTGTCCTCATTCATACTAATTGGGAAGAGTGACACTGGCAGGCTGAGGGAGGGCATTATGTCCCCAGTGAGGTATCTGTGAAGTGCTGGGTCCCCAGTGCAACAGAGATATGGACATGGTGGAGCAAGACCAAAAGATGATAAAGAGCATCTGACCAACAGACAGAGGCTGAGATAGCTGGGACTGCTCAGCCTGGAAAGGAGAAGCCTTATCAACTTGTATACATACATGCTAGGGAGAATAAAGAAGACAAAGCCAGGCTTTCCTCAGTGTTGCCCCATGACAGGACAAGGAGAAATGGGCACAAATTTAAATACAGGACACTTCTTTTGACTAAAAAAATTAGTTTCTTACAATGAGAGTAGTTGAACACTGGCTCGGGTTGCCCACAGAGTTTGTGGAGTCTCTACTCTTGGAGATATTCTAAACCCAACCAGAGATGCCCTGAGAAAGGCATTGGACCTGATGGCCTCCAGAGGTACCTTCCAGCCTCAACCATTCAGTGATTAATCAAAAGATTAAATGACCATCCTGCTGCTTGATGCCAAATAAGTTTGGAAATACAGCACATATACAAACGTCAGCAAACACAAAGATGATTAATTAAGTCTCCAACTTAAAGCTACACAGAACGAGCAGAACTAAAATAGCTTGGGCTTCTGCTTTTATAATTTGTTGGCCCTGACCTCCCTCTCTCTTAAGGCCACTCTGCTGTTTGATGAGGTGACATTTTGTAAAGGCAATTTCTAGATTCAAAAGAACAATTTAATGAGTCAAGGGGGTGCCAACTTGGCCTCAAAACTGAGGAACGGGTTGATTTTTCTCTCATTCTCTTTAAACACTCATTCTGTCCCTGCTATTTCTCTCCCAAACACACATTTATTTCTCTTATTTCTTCTGCATGCTGTTTAATCTTTTGAATCCATCAGGAATAACCCTCCCCTGTCATCACTGTATCCTGAATCACCAGCAAGTGACATTCTTGAAGTAATAATTTAAGAGTCATTTTAACAATGCAGTCCCTGCTTCTTGCTTCACACTAACATCTATTTTTTGCTCCAAAAACAAAAGGCAATGTCATCCACAACCATATTAAGACCCTCACTGCAAAGCTGTAATTAGTCTTCTTTCAGGCCTTGCCAACATTTCTTCTTAAAGTGGTAGCAGAAATGTGTACAAACAAGCACATCTCACCAGTACTCTGCCTAGGAATGCTTCCAAGGCAAGATCTCACTAGGAAGGTCTGTAAAATTTGGAACAATTTTTCATAACCTTCACAGTTCAGGTGATTTATAACAGTGGGTTTCAGAAGTTGCTACCAGTAAATACAAGTGGGACAAGAAAAGGCGTACTCTTTCTAAGCATAAGTGATTTCATTTTTCTTCCCACTGCCCATTTTCCTCTATAGCCTCCTCATTTCCACTTGCTTTGCTATTTCCTCCTCAGCTTTCCTCCTAATTCAATCCCTAAGTTCAATTTCTACCTGCTTATAGCTGATATTGCTACTAGATATATTTAGGAAGAAAAAAAAAAAACAAAAGCAAAAGACAAAGAAACAAACAAACACCAAAAAAAACCAAAACCAAAACCCTAAGAAAAAAACAAGACAAATAAACAAACAAACAAAAAAAAAAAAACCAAATCAAACCAAACAGAAGAAAACAACAAAAACCCAAGCACTGCAAGTTGTGCTTTGAATACTGAATAAACCACAGGATTTTCTGCATGCACTTAATTAATGCCTTTTCTATTGTCCTTAGTACTCTTTCCTTGTTGCTCTTTCAGCAAGATCTCCAGTGGATTCCTGGCCTTTTTCATAAGATCAAGCTATTTTCCCAGGCAAGTTCTGAATTATTTTCAACTAAGTGCTATTAACTGTAAAAAATAACATTGAGAAGCAAAGAATGGATCTTTAAGGCACACATTCAACTTTCAACTCAGAGATGGAGAAAATACAGAATTTAAATTTAGAGCACATAATCCTGGCTGTTCTTCTGTGAAGATGAGAATGAAAATAATGCTGCAGATTCTCAGGAAAATAAATAAAATACTGGTGCTGCTTTACATGCCGCAAGGAGGGCTACAGATAAAAGCTCTTCTTCAGCTTCAAGCTGCACCAGCTGAGGAGAAAAACAATCCAATTCCTTTCCCTGCAAGAGCCTACCAGATCTGTCTCTGCAANTGGCTCGGGTTGCCCACAGAGTTTGTGGAGTCTCTACTCTTGGAGATATTCTAAACCCAACCAGAGATGCCCTGAGAAAGGCATTGGACCTGATGGCCTCCAGAGGTACCTTCCAGCCTCAACCATTCAGTGATTAATCAAAAGATTAAATGACCATCCTGCTGCTTGATGCCAAATAAGTTTGGAAATACAGCACATATACAAACGTCAGCAAACACAAAGATGATTAATTAAGTCTCCAACTTAAAGCTACACAGAACGAGCAGAACTAAAATAGCTTGGGCTTCTGCTTTTATAATTTGTTGGCCCTGACCTCCCTCTCTCTTAAGGCCACTCTGCTGTTTGATGAGGTGACATTTTGTAAAGGCAATTTCTAGATTCAAAAGAACAATTTAATGAGTCAAGGGGGTGCCAACTTGGCCTCAAAACTGAGGAACGGGTTGATTTTTCTCTCATTCTCTTTAAACACTCATTCTGTCCCTGCTATTTCTCTCCCAAACACACATTTATTTCTCTTATTTCTTCTGCATGCTGTTTAATCTTTTGAATCCATCAGGAATAACCCTCCCCTGTCATCACTGTATCCTGAATCACCAGCAAGTGACATTCTTGAAGTAATAATTTAAGAGTCATTTTAACAATGCAGTCCCTGCTTCTTGCTTCACACTAACATCTATTTTTTGCTCCAAAAACAAAAGGCAATGTCATCCACAACCATATTAAGACCCTCACTGCAAAGCTGTAATTAGTCTTCTTTCAGGCCTTGCCAACATTTCTTCTTAAAGTGGTAGCAGAAATGTGTACAAACAAGCACATCTCACCAGTACTCTGCCTAGGAATGCTTCCAAGGCAAGATCTCACTAGGAAGGTCTGTAAAATTTGGAACAATTTTTCATAACCTTCACAGTTCAGGTGATTTATAACAGTGGGTTTCAGAAGTTGCTACCAGTAAATACAAGTGGGACAAGAAAAGGCGTACTCTTTCTAAGCATAAGTGATTTCATTTTTCTTCCCACTGCCCATTTTCCTCTATAGCCTCCTCATTTCCACTTGCTTTGCTATTTCCTCCTCAGCTTTCCTCCTAATTCAATCCCTAAGTTCAATTTCTACCTGCTTATAGCTGATATTGCTACTAGATATATTTAGGAAGAAAAAAAAAAAACAAAAGCAAAAGACAAAGAAACAAACAAACACCAAAAAAAACCAAAACCAAAACCCTAAGAAAAAAACAAGACAAATAAACAAACAAACAAAAAAAAAAAAACCAAATCAAACCAAACAGAAGAAAACAACAAAAACCCAAGCACTGCAAGTTGTGCTTTGAATACTGAATAAACCACAGGATTTTCTGCATGCACTTAATTAATGCCTTTTCTATTGTCCTTAGTACTCTTTCCTTGTTGCTCTTTCAGCAAGATCTCCAGTGGATTCCTGGCCTTTTTCATAAGATCAAGCTATTTTCCCAGGCAAGTTCTGAATTATTTTCAACTAAGTGCTATTAACTGTAAAAAATAACATTGAGAAGCAAAGAATGGATCTTTAAGGCACACATTCAACTTTCAACTCAGAGATGGAGAAAATACAGAATTTAAATTTAGAGCACATAATCCTGGCTGTTCTTCTGTGAAGATGAGAATGAAAATAATGCTGCAGATTCTCAGGAAAATAAATAAAATACTGGTGCTGCTTTACATGCCGCAAGGAGGGCTACAGATAAAAGCTCTTCTTCAGCTTCAAGCTGCACCAGCTGAGGAGAAAAACAATCCAATTCCTTTCCCTGCAAGAGCCTACCAGATCTGTCTCTGCAAAGGACATCTACAAAATCTTACCACATCTTTCTGCATCCTCATTCTCTAGAAAATCCCTCCGAGTCTGCTGGTTTCACTGTAGTAATTAAGTAAGAAAAGAATTATTTTTCAAATGGCATAAAATTACNTCTGTGAAGTGCTGGGTCCCCAGTGCAACAGAGATATGGACATGGTGGAGCAAGACCAAAAGATGATAAAGAGCATCTGACCAACAGACAGAGGCTGAGATAGCTGGGACTGCTCAGCCTGGAAAGGAGAAGCCTTATCAACTTGTATACATACATGCTAGGGAGAATAAAGAAGACAAAGCCAGGCTTTCCTCAGTGTTGCCCCATGACAGGACAAGGAGAAATGGGCACAAATTTAAATACAGGACACTTCTTTTGACTAAAAAAATTAGTTTCTTACAATGAGAGTAGTTGAACACTGGCTCGGGTTGCCCACAGAGTTTGTGGAGTCTCTACTCTTGGAGATATTCTAAACCCAACCAGAGATGCCCTGAGAAAGGCATTGGACCTGATGGCCTCCAGAGGTACCTTCCAGCCTCAACCATTCAGTGATTAATCAAAAGATTAAATGACCATCCTGCTGCTTGATGCCAAATAAGTTTGGAAATACAGCACATATACAAACGTCAGCAAACACAAAGATGATTAATTAAGTCTCCAACTTAAAGCTACACAGAACGAGCAGAACTAAAATAGCTTGGGCTTCTGCTTTTATAATTTGTTGGCCCTGACCTCCCTCTCTCTTAAGGCCACTCTGCTGTTTGATGAGGTGACATTTTGTAAAGGCAATTTCTAGATTCAAAAGAACAATTTAATGAGTCAAGGGGGTGCCAACTTGGCCTCAAAACTGAGGAACGGGTTGATTTTTCTCTCATTCTCTTTAAACACTCATTCTGTCCCTGCTATTTCTCTCCCAAACACACATTTATTTCTCTTATTTCTTCTGCATGCTGTTTAATCTTTTGAATCCATCAGGAATAACCCTCCCCTGTCATCACTGTATCCTGAATCACCAGCAAGTGACATTCTTGAAGTAATAATTTAAGAGTCATTTTAACAATGCAGTCCCTGCTTCTTGCTTCACACTAACATCTATTTTTTGCTCCAAAAACAAAAGGCAATGTCATCCACAACCATATTAAGACCCTCACTGCAAAGCTGTAATTAGTCTTCTTTCAGGCCTTGCCAACATTTCTTCTTAAAGTGGTAGCAGAAATGTGTACAAACAAGCACATCTCACCAGTACTCTGCCTAGGAATGCTTCCAAGGCAAGATCTCACTAGGAAGGTCTGTAAAATTTGGAACAATTTTTCATAACCTTCACAGTTCAGGTGATTTATAACAGTGGGTTTCAGAAGTTGCTACCAGTAAATACAAGTGGGACAAGAAAAGGCGTACTCTTTCTAAGCATAAGTGATTTCATTTTTCTTCCCACTGCCCATTTTCCTCTATAGCCTCCTCATTTCCACTTGCTTTGCTATTTCCTCCTCAGCTTTCCTCCTAATTCAATCCCTAAGTTCAATTTCTACCTGCTTATAGCTGATATTGCTACTAGATATATTTAGGAAGAAAAAAAAAAAACAAAAGCAAAAGACAAAGAAACAAACAAACACCAAAAAAAACCAAAACCAAAACCCTAAGAAAAAAACAAGACAAATAAACAAACAAACAAAAAAAAAAAAACCAAATCAAACCAAACAGAAGAAAACAACAAAAACCCAAGCACTGCAAGTTGTGCTTTGAATACTGAATAAACCACAGGATTTTCTGCATGCACTTAATTAATGCCTTTTCTATTGTCCTTAGTACTCTTTCCTTGTTGCTCTTTCAGCAAGATCTCCAGTGGATTCCTGGCCTTTTTCATAAGATCAAGCTATTTTCCCAGGCAAGTTCTGAATTATTTTCAACTAAGTGCTATTAACTGTAAAAAATAACATTGAGAAGCAAAGAATGGATCTTTAAGGCACACATTCAACTTTCAACTCAGAGATGGAGAAAATACAGAATTTAAATTTAGAGCACATAATCCTGGCTGTTCTTCTGTGAAGATGAGAATGAAAATAATGCTGCAGATTCTCAGGAAAATAAATAAAATACTGGTGCTGCTTTACATGCCGCAAGGAGGGCTACAGATAAAAGCTCTTCTTCAGCTTCAAGCTGCACCAGCTGAGGAGAAAAACAATCCAATTCCTTTCCCTGCAAGAGCCTACCAGATCTGTCTCTGCAAAGGACATCTACAAAATCTTACCACATCTTTCTGCATCCTCATTCTCTAGAAAATCCCTCCGAGTCTGCTGGTTTCACTGTAGTAATTAAGTAAGAAAAGAATTATTTTTCAAATGGCATAAAATTACCCAAGTAATTTCGACTGCTGGAGGCCAGAGGAAAAGGGCACACAAGTGCCAATTCTGGCAGTGATTATAAAGGCCCAACAACCTCAAGCAATTTGGGGTCATAGAGGCACCAGTGCCTTCCTCAGCTGCAGCTGAAAGACAATATCCAGTAACTACTCAAAAACTTTTTGTTAACTTGCTCCAAGAACATGTCACCCTGAAGGAACTGCTTTATCAAAATATAGAATAATATAAAAGCCATGACTCTAGAACAGCTGACCTTAACCTACATGCTGATCTTTAGAATCCAAGAACCTGCCATTTTTAAAAAATGAGGTGATCAAGAAAAGCCCTCAAAACAAACAGGTACAAGGTTGCTGGTAGACAAATGGAGTAAATCAAGACAGGAAAGAGCATGAACACGGTGCCCAGATATAATAGTGCACACCTTTTCCCTGTTCAGGTACTACATTCCTAGTTTATAGTCTAGTCAGCAGTTTTGTTAGCTTTCAGAACCCTTTCAATTCAACATATATTCAAGCAGAGACACAAAAGTTCACAGGATTTGGTCCTATACCCAGAGCTGAACAAACAGCTGCATCATCCACATGTCCTACTACGCCTCAGAGAATCCTCGCTTGGATGCCTTAGGACCAAGATAACTGCAATTCTCTCCTCTCAGAAAACACTGGAAAGAAAAGGGGGAAGGAGTGTAGAAAATCTACTGCCCCTGTCATGTATCATTCTTATATTTTGGCTTGAGAAACACCAGGATTTTCCTTTAAGATTCCTCAAGAAGCATTTGGAGCTGCAAGTGCATGGTAACCTGATGGGAACCAAAGCTCTAAAACTGGCAGCCCATCAATTATCCCTTCTAATCCAGTGAACCTTGACAGCTATAAATTCTCACTAAATTAAAAGAACATGTTATTACATAGCTGAAGATACATGTAGGACTACTTTGAAGGTACCATCATGCTGCAAAACTTGTAAGCTGTCTTCTGGATCTTCTAAGACAAAATCCAAGGACACATTCATCGTCAGGTAGGACAGAGCTCTGAGCAACCTATTCTAGTTAAAGATGCCCCTGCTCATGGCAAGGGGGTTGGCCTGGATGACTTTTAGCCCTTCCAACCAAAACTAGGGCAGAGAGGCCCTGCAGACAGACCTCAACAAATTGGCCATCACCAACCATATCAAGGGCAATGCTGGGCACATGACCATATCATGGGCAACCACTGACCATATGAAGTCTAACAAGAAAAAACGCTGGATTCCACACCTGGGATGAGGAAACCCAGGTAGTGTGAATAGACTAGCAAATGAGAGGCTGGAGAGCAATGCTGTGGAAAGAGACCTGGGGGTCCTGGTCAATATCAAGTTGAACATGAGCCAGCAGAGCCCTGGCAGCCAGGAGGGCCAACCCTGTCCTGGGGTCATCAGGCACAGCATGGCCAGCAGGGCAAGGGAGGGGATTGTCCTGCTCTGCTCTGAGCTGAGGTGGCCTCACCTTGAGGGCTGGGGGGCAGTTTGGGCCACCACAATACAAAAAAAATCCATCAAAGCTATTGGAGTGTCTAAAGGAGGGTGATGAGGATGGTGAAGTGTATGGAGGAGCAGCTGAGATCACTTGGACTGTTCAGCTGGAGGAGACTGAGGGGAGACCTCATTGTGGTCTTCAACATCCTCACAAGGGGAAGTGGAGGGGCAGGTACCTATCTCTTCACTTTTGTGACCAGTGACAGACTTTCAGGGAACAGCATGAAGCTGAGTTGGGGAGATTTAGGTTGGATGTCAGGAAAAGGATTTTCACACAAAGTATGGTTGAGAAATGAAACAGGCTTTTAAAGCCTGACAGAGTTCAAGAAGTGTTCAAACAATGCTTTCAGGTATGTGGTGTGACTGTGCAGGGACAGAAATTGGACTTGATAATCCTGATAGGTCTCTTCTAACTCAGCATATTCTATGATTCTATGATAATTCCATTAATCTAAAAAGTGATGTATAGCACAAGCACAGCCAGTACGACAATAATCTGATATATCATGCATTTAATTTGCTTGCTAAAGAATGTGAAATTAACCTGTGTCACCAGCATTTGCTGTCATTAATTCAGCATTTTCTTGCTATAGGGATGATCAAATGCTTCCTGACATGTGAACTTCAAAGAGCTTATACGATTAGGACCTTGGATAAAGGAATCCTGAGGGAGGAGTGGCAGCTCACCACAGATCTTTCATAGTCTCAGTCTTCTTCAAGGGGAAACAGGAAAACAAACAAGCAGAAATGGCTTCAATCACCTCCTTGTTAATCTCTGACAGAGCAACCCAAGCAGACAGGAAGAGGAGGTGACCACAATGTGGGAACACAGCTTTTATAGAGCAGAGCACATATAAATGTTCCACAGTCCTGGAAGCTTCTGTGAGTGACAGTAAACAAGCTGTAACAAGAGAGAGGAATTCTGCTAGCACTCCTAATTTAGTGGTGCCTTTCTGTTTTATCATGCAACGTTGGCATGGACTACAGTTCTAATGGGCCATCTTTCCTCACTTACACACTAAAATACTTTCACCAAATTCAGTATTACACAGCTTAAGAAACAATTGTCTCAAGTAAAGGACATCCTGGAGTCATCCCAAGTCTGCCTTCATACCGGTGTAGTTCCTAAATATAAATCATGTCCATGTCCATGTCCATAGATCTAACCCCTAGTGGACTTTAAAGAGGCAGCTTCCTGTGACAGCTCTTCTGGGGATCACTAATAGCATAACACAACACATCAATACATCTTCTCTAAAAATTAAAAAGGGAACAAAAAAAGTCTTGGAGCTCTCTACACTGATTTCAAAGAGATTTCAGCTAAGTAGCTTCAAAATGACAGTTCTGCTTTAGTCTCCCAGATTAGCTTGTTAAGTCTACGAGCATAACACTGGAAATGGCACATCTAAAGTAATAAAGCAGACATGAAATAGATGCAGATGTGAAATTTGGAGTTCTATCCTAACGATAAACTGAAAAACAAAACAAACAAAAAAAAAAAAAGAAAAGGAGAAAAAACAATACAAGAGATTAATAAGATAGCAGCTTTGTTTTTTTAATTATTCTTTTCAAATATCATGTATCACATTCCTCAAATAAGCTAATGCAGTCAAAGTCTCAGAAAACACTTAGAAGACTATATTCTTGAAATGTCTCCTAATTTGAGCAGGAAGCAGTTGCATATCTGTCAGCAAGCCTTTGCAACCAAAATAGCTATTGCCATCAAGGAGACCAATTTGCAAAATTTAATCAACACCTCAGTCTCCTTACATATTTGCCATTAGTGATTAGTTTCAATACTACCTTTGCTCATCACACAATGTTTGCAATTATCATTAAAAATACATAATTTGTAAAAGTACATATAAATTTATATATATTTGCAAACTAGCAATCCTACAAATCAGCGTGCTTATAAAAAAACAAGAAAGACCATAGGAACATGCTGTGTGACCCACAATAAGACAGAGCAGCTGTATTTAATAAGCTACATTTGAAAAAGCTGTAGAAAGCATGAGTCCCAACTATCTGACATATCCTATCTGCACAGCAACACACAATATTCTTCTTGATTCATGAAAAGCACCGCTGGTTTTACAAACCAAACACACTGGTTAACTTTAAATAGCAAACCACAGTTGGTTTTTGATTTAAAAGTCCTCGTACCAAGCACAGTTTTTGCTAGTCTTTTCACTTCTTCCACTTCTTTCCTCCCTTTTGGAGCCCACACCAGGCTCATATTTCCCATTCTTTATTCAGATGCAGTCTAACAGAGTGAGGCACTCTGATTTCAATCGTGTGATCTCAGCATTTCCATGGCTTGAGATTTGCCTCATGGAGATAAGCCACATCTTAGAAAGGAGGTCTTCATTTGTGCTCCCTCTTCTGGCTTTGCGAGCATACGGCACCACCACAGCAGGGTGACATGGGGACCACCCCAACACAGCCACCACTACCTGCCCTCCCTCCTCCCCAAAAAACTGTGCAGAGCCACAGAGAAAGCATTCACGACCTGCCGTGGTGGAACATGCTGCTGAAATAACCCAGATCAGTACTCATGAGAGTGATTTGTATTATTTCACTGCTCAACACAAAACAGCAAGTACGCAACTTCCAAGGACGGCACAAAAATAGCTTCCAGCTAATTTTTTAAGCCTATCCTAATGTTAATTTTAGCTTTGGAAAACCATCACGTGTAACAGAACACAGAGTCCAGCACCTTCCACAAGGAAAAAACCCAGTGACATTAAAGGCTCATATTTGGGTACGTCTGGCATAAGAAGCTTTCAAGCTTAGAATACATTTTAATCATTTATATATTTATTTTCATAATAAAATTTAAAATTAGGTTATTTAGCTGTACTGTCTTTGGCATCAATGAAGTACAAGTAAAGGAAGGGGGGGAAGCCAACTGCACCATAGCTGACTGTTCCAGAGTAATGTTGCACTGCAGTGGAGGTCTATTTTGAGAAAACTATAGTTGCCAGTAGCATAGCCCTCTGAAGTCATTTTGGTAGAAGCTGTCAAAACACATGTTCTTTGGAGTCTTGCTGGATTTGGAATACTTTATCTGGCCTTATTTTACAACAAAATAAAAATTTGTGACTACCCTTTTAATAAAAGTATTTGAAGAAATGTTAAGTCTGGATGAAAACAGAACAAGTGAAACAATCTAAAGTTTTCTCAGGAACATGTGGGATATATGCTACAAAGTGGGACTAAACAGGCAAAGTTCAGTAAGGAAGGGAGGAACATAATCTAGGCACCTTTCTACAAAAGAATGACTTGGGAATGTCTCTTGGGAATGAGATGGCAAGAAGCTGCAGAAGCTGCTGCCTGTTGGGAGCCCTAAGTCTCATCTCTGCTCTGCATGCCTGTGTTAGAATGAGAGAATAAAAGCCCTGGATAAGCCCAGGAAAAGGGGTTGGAATCAAAACAGTCCCTTTCCTAGGCAGCTAATTATAACTACTTAACAGTCAGACATTATATTCTTCACTACTCCAATTTCATTCTTGTATTTGCAATGGAATTCTTTCTTCCTGGAATATCCTAATGCCTGGTAGTCAGGAGCGACAGATGTTGGCTCAGATCTCCAGCCTTCAGAGGGGATATGAAATGCACAAAATCCAAAGAAGGGCAGAAATTCTGCAACACCATTGTGCCTAATGATATTTTCTACTAGCTACTGCCAAATGGTTTCCCAGATCTGCTCATCAGGGACATCTGGTATTCTGTATTAGCCAACATGAACTGGTCTGGAACACTAAATAGCCTCAGGAATGTGGTGCAAATTTTCATACCTAAGGATGCTTATTTTTTAGTGATAACAAAGTTAATAGGACTCTTCTGTAGCTTTCTGAGGTCACCAAAAATTGTAGAATATATCACATCATTGCAAGTGGGCTCTAGAGTTCACCTACACACTTGCCTCAGCAGCTATCAAATCTCATTTGGCATGTAGCCTTTTTAGTTTCTGGAATGATTTGTTTAATGATTCTGCATGGTCTGTAGACAGCTCCAGAAATGGTGCTTATAAACTCACACAAAAGTTAATGTACGTGAAACTAGGCAACAGCAGTTCACTTTTGCATACCAAACAGCAAATGTAGAGACACTCCAGACACTCTTGCTCTCTGCATTGTTTTTATTTATTCTACAGTTCCTGTAGTGAACATTTAAACTACTGAAAAAGAAAAAAAAAACAATAGAGAAATCTAAACATAAATCATCATCATTTAATTTACCAATAAACACTCATCAGCTGACCAACAGCATGTCTTCCAGATTCTCATCACTTTATTTACTGTTTATCCTCTCCAAGTGGAAAAATGGTGATAGAATTCAATTTTGTTTTTACCAACATATACAGACTGCCACATTCTGAATATCCTTCTTAATTACAATTTATATTAAGAATTAAGTGCTATGCTGTGCAGCCTGGGGAAAATGGATGAGAAGACAGTTTTCCCAATGAAGCATATGAAAGCTTAAGGTTCATGTTTTCTTTGTGGAAGCAATATGTTACACCAACAAACAAAATAGAACATTTTCCAAAATGTTATTCCTCATGATGCCTTATCCATACTAAGGCCAAATGCAGCCGAAATCTGTAGCAAACTGACCTTTGAACCTTTCTGCTTAATTTCTTCAGCTAGAAGTCAAATTACATGCCACAAAAACTCAGATTCTAACACATTTTATGCTCAATCTATAATCTTCCAGAAAAATCCAACTCTTGAGGGAATTTAAGGGTTGCAAAGAGCAAACTACTGAACAGGCATTCATTTTGGATGCATACATTGTTTCAAAAAACTTCTCCCTTTTAAGTCTGTTTTGTCTTTTCTTCCTTTTTTTTTTTTTCTTTAACTGCTCTGGAAGTCCAGTTTTACCTCACCTGCAAATTTAGTTTTGTGTATCTCAAGAAAGTCCCCTTTTTTCATCAGTTCCCAAATATTCACCAGCATGTGGAAGTTCTTCCTATCTTCCAGCAATTCTTTTAAAACAATACCTGAAACCACATGCTATGTTCCAGGTGAGCATGGATTGTCTCACCAGATCTCTGAATCTATTTCCCATTACAAAGGAAACAAAACAGTTCTTTAAAAAACACTGCCAAGTCCATCCCTTATCCAGTGGGTGAGCAGAACACTCTGGTTTTAGATCCTACCACTGAATGGTGATGGGTTTTCTACAACTAACTCAGGAAAATGTAAGGGTTTATTTTGCAAATGGTTAAGAAGTTATAACCCAGTAATATGAATGAAAAGGTCCTTCCAAACTACAGACTGACATGTCATACTAAACATTCTCAGCAAAAGCATTTCTCCTGATTTTCTGAACTGTGTAAGTAAAAATCAAAAGGAAAAGAGGAAGGAAAAGAG
>VZRX01010770.1:0-64820 GCA_013398075.1 Notiomystis cincta
TCCTTCTCCACAGAGCTGCTTCTGCGACTTCCCTAGCTCCACAGGGATAGTAAGCACATAAAAGTTTAAATGTTTTAGCTAGGCATCCATCATTTTAAAGCTCTATTTTTACAAGGCAGCAGGACAGAGAGAGCCTGAAATGCCCCCTACTTTATAAAAGTAAAGCTTCCTTTAAATTGCCAGACAGCGAACTGGACGTGTACTAAAACAACAGACACACATACCAAAACACAAGACACACACACACAAAAACAAACCCAAACCAACAAAAAAACACCAAAATCACCTGACCAAATCAAACCACATAAAACCCAACCCCACAAACAAAATAGCTCTTTCACCTGACAGGTAGTGATCTGATAGCGACTCAGCCTTTCACACATCTCCTGAGACAACTGTGCTCTTCTTAGTTTCTTAGCAGCCATGCTTCCCAATCTACGGGGCAGACAAAAAAATGCTTGAAAGATGACTTGAATATGACTATGTGGACAATTCCACTGACTCCTTTCTAAAGAACAGGGAGGTGTGCACATATATGATGTAATGGGATACAGATTTCCCGTGTAAGTCTGTGTCACATTAAATTATATTACCAGTCTGAATGCAGTTTTGTTAAATTTCACCTAATATTTGACCATGTATGAGAGTGTCAGCGACGTCTGTAGGACAGGTGTTTCTGGGACATAAGAAAGCTGGAAATGATGCAGTCATGAGCTGAACAAGAACTCCTCATGCTACACTGCACTGGCAAGAAATAAGTTATCTTTGGAGGGCTGAACATAAACTGTAGAGCGATCACAGTGAGCATTCAGCCCTAGAATATACACTGCTAGAATGCAACACTAAATGTGGGTGACCCACGAACATTGAATTCTGCTGAACAGAACGCCCCGGGACCCAGCCCAGTGCAACCCAAAGCACACACGTGTGCTCGACCATGTCGCTCTTTCACACATATTTAGGCAACGGTCCCAGTATTAATTCATAGAGACATTTAGGCAAAACAAAGGTTTTTATAACGTAGTAAGTGCAAATATTGCAAAGGTTTGCCATAACACGAAACTGCTACAACTTTGCAGTTGCACAGGCTTCCACATCTTCACAAGGTGGAAACTTTATTGCGCCCTCTACAAAATTCTCCTTAAACAGGAAGGAACCCCAAAGTTTCGGGCTCCCTCCGCCGCATCAGCCCGGGACACGGGGATGCGCCTGCAGCCGGACACTCAGCCCGGGCCCCTCTGGCCCCTGACAGCGGAAACCGCGGGCACCAGAGAACCCGCTCCCGCCGCACACCAGCCTCACCCCGCGGCCCGGGGGTCTCCCGCCGCACACCAGCCCCAGCCCCAGCCCCAGCCCCGTCCCTGTCCCCGCGGCCCGGGGCTCTCCGGCCGGGCCGGCCCCGCCGCGGGAGCAGAACCGCGCACCGAGAACTTTTCGAAGGGGCCCCGCGCCGGGCGTGAGAGAGCGGAGCGCCGCGCAAGGTCTGCGCTCGCGATTGGCTGCGCTGCCTCCAATCATCGTGCAGCGCAGACAGGCGGCGGCGCGCGGGGCATGCCGGGAGTGGTAGTTCCCCGAGGGTGCGCCTGTGATGGCGGCGGCGCTGCTTGGGGTAGCGTCCATTGCATCTCCTCGGTCAGGAGACTGCGGGCCCGAGGGGGTGTTCAGTGTTCATTCCGCCCGTGACCGTGAGCCCTTGCCCGGAGACGGGAGCCTTGCACGGCGCAGAAATTCCTTCCGTCCTCTGCACAAAAGCGTCTACAAAACCCGAAAGTCTCTAGCACGGAGAGCACCATGCACGCCGTCAGTTGTTAGTGAAGAATATTGCAATGATGTTCTAGTCTTCATATTTAGGGCTCACAGACACCTGGTCTGCCGCCAGCTGTGAGAGGAATGCCCCATAATGTGAATCACGGAGTCAATTAGGTTGGAAAAGAGCTGTGGGGTCATCGCGTCCCGCCTATGAGCGAACAGCACCTTGCCCCACCCTGGCACTGAGTGCCACACCCAGTCTTTCCTTCAACACCTGCAGGGACAGTGACTCCCCCGCCTCCCTGGGCAGCTCATTCCAGTGCCTAATCACCCTCTGTGAAGAAATTCCTCCTAACATCCAACCCAAACCTACCCTGGTGCAGTTTAAGTCTATGTTCTCTTGTCCTGTTGGTTACCTGGGAGAGGAGGCCACACTCCACCTGGCTCTATTCTCTTCTTCTATTCTATTCTATTCTATTCTATTCTATTCTATTCTATTCTATTCTATTCTATTCTATTCTATTCTATTCTATTCTATTCTATTCTCTTCTCAGGTGTTGTGGAGAATGATAAGGCCCTGAGCCTCCTTTTCACCAGGCTAAACAACCCCAGCTCCCTCAGCTGCTCCTCACTGAGCTCAGACCCTTCACCAGCTTTGTTGCCCTTCTCTGGACACACTCCAGTATCTCAATGTATTCCCTGAATTGAGGGGTTCAGAACTGGACCCAGTACTCAAGATGTGGTCTCTCCAGTGCCAAATACAGGGGAAGAATCCTTTCCCTAGTCCTACTGGCCACACTATTCCTGATACAGGGAATTTCTGAATGTAACAGGGAGAAGCAGACATCGAAAATGACTGATGTGAATATCTATGGGGTGAGTTTTCCAACTCACTCTAGTCTATAATAGAAAGTATTGGACTCAGTAGTGTGTGTAAGTTATCTGTATAATCCTTACAAGTACTAAAACATAACCCAACTGAAGAAAAAATGGGCCAAATTACCTTGGACATCTGAGAAACTGCACATTGGGAACTGCATGGCTGGGCTTTTGTCTGTCCTGAAAAACAAATGCCACAGCGAAGCTGCAAACTTCAGAACACTTCAGCCACTCTTCCAAATAAGTGAAGAGCACAAGCAGCAAGAAGCTATCATGCAATGCCCAACAACCATAGCTGAGTCAGGGAATTAGTGTTTCTTTCATACCCTGAAGGGAGCTCACATGCTCAAAGAAGTCCAGAGGATTTAAGAAGCTGGGCAGGGAGTAAGCAGCCCATACAAAAGCAACTCAGAGCTGTAGTGAAAAAGTAGCTGAACAGGGTGATATGGCATGGAGGAAGAGCTCCTCCTCGTGTAGTTGGCCTTTAAAAGTTGACTTGAAAAATGTGAGTCACAATTGAGAAAAGCTGTCTAAGGAAAGGGAAAAGATATCTGTTGCTGCAGTTTAATTTCAGTGTAAAAAGGAGGACATGGCCATAGTACAACTCATCATGAGCTACTATTTCCTCCTTGGTACAGGGGTAGCAGAAGCCCTACCTTCCCACCAGAGGAAAAGGGAGCATTGCCTTGATGACTTTTCTTTCCTCCCACAAATGCATCAGGGCTTTCCCTTCACCTCCACGCCAACAGGCTTCCTTTCCACTTTTTACACAAATAGAATACCTATATTATATCAGAGAACTGTTTTGGGATGTTGAGCAAGGGAAGAAAATCTTACCAGCCAAGTAGTTAAGAAAATTTATGAGCAAAATCAATACAGCCAGATGCCTCTCCTGCAAGTTCTTTGAATCTCATTTCTCAGAGGTGTCATAACTGTTCCACAGACTGCTTCTCAGATATGCAGATACATCTTTAAACCTACTGTCAAATAATGGTGCATCATCTTCTCTGTGCAGCTTGAGAGAGAGAACATTCACAAGATAACCAGAGATGTGTTCACATCTGCTTAGTCACTGTCAATGTTCTCAAGCAGCAGCACAGCAGGCAGCATCACAGCTTCCATATGTTTGACTAGGACAGCAGTCACTAGGGAATCAGGGCTCTCTGCAAACAGCTCTGCTCTGTGACCTTGGTCAAGCCCCTTCACAGCAGAGTGTCTGGTTTCCATCTTGGCTTTGTTTTTACCTATTCAGTCTGCAAGCACAGTAAGTAGTGCCAGCCCAATAGACTCACGTGTTGGGCATGATACAGCAGAGAACTGCTCTAGTCTAAGCCTTTGGCTGCTTCTGGAACTTACAATAAGAAAGGATTAATAAAGCTAAGAGATGATGAGTTTATAAGAATTAACATAAGAAGGTCATTTGAACTGGCAACACTGAAGGAAGAGTCACAGCAGTAACAGCAACAACAAACGAGGTCTCACAGAATTAGAAGGATCTAACATCAAGCACCCCAATTAAAATAAAAAAGGGAATGGTGATTAGCTGCCTAAGGGACAAGCAGAAAGGGATAGAGTCTGATTTGAAGGACACGTGATGAAATGCTTATCAGTTCTTACCCACATAAATACTCAGTAGTTAATAATTCTGCAAGTCCCTAGAACTGAAAAAGATAATGGTAAAATGTTTCCTTTCTGGAACAGATTCCACAGAAATGTTTCTTCCTCAAATCCAAGACTGTCTTTTGTGAGCATTTTCAGCTAATAGTTCGCATTCTGGAAATCATTTCAGATGATTCACCTAATTACTAACACAGTATCAGCTCACTGATACTGACTACAATCCTCAGGTTTATTACTATTTTCCAACTATCAATTCTTGCCTTAAAATTAGCAGTGTTCTCCTACTCCTGTGAAAATGTCTCCCTCAAAAGAGTCTACTCCAGGAGAATACAGCAACAATTCTGACTCACAAGGGTAATCCAGATATTCAGAGCAATTCCCCACCTTATGCTTGCTGACTAGTGCCTAATTAGTCTAATATATTCTTATTCCTTGGGGTTACTTACTTGATGCCTACCACATTCTTTAATAGAAAGAAATGACCCATGAGCTCTGCAGACTGCAAAACAGTTATAGAACAGCGCATGCCTTCCTGGGATTAAGGTCCCAAGAGGTTGCTCAATAACAGTGCACTAAGGAACCTCCAAGGAATTATTCTGCCTGTGTCTGTCTCCTCAAAGGAGTTGGAGATTTACTTCCAATCCTTTGAGGTTTCCCCATTTCAAAAAATAGAAATTCAGAGGATCTCTTAAGGAGGCCTGCACCCTGGCTGAAAATGCATTATTTTCTATGCTGTTCATACCAGCACAGCTTTAGCAAAGCTACTTCAACTTGAGATTTTGCCATATGCCTCTGCTCCAGGGATGGGGTGGGAGGAAAGGAAAATGTCTTTCTGTTGTTTCTGGAAGCTGCTCAGCATTGTTGCCGTTGGCTATAACAAACAAATCAAGAACAACAGACCTGTGAAAAAGTAACCCATATTTTCATTTTGGCTCTTTTTCTCCCCATGCCCCAGTCCTCTGAACTGTCTGTGGACCAGATAAATGCTTCTCCCCAAGCAATTAACCTTTTCCCTCCTGCTTAGGAAGCATTAAACCCAGTTAATAGTGAATCCTCCTCAGGTATTAGTGAAGCCCTGTCTGACCACACACCTTTACACCCAGGAAAAAAGATTTTTTTTCTCAGGACAGGCAGAAGGCATCTCTCTCTTTTCTGCCTCTTTCACACATGCTGCTGTGAATCCAGAATTATCCATAACCTCCAAAACTGTTTCAGAAATATTCAGTAGCAATGTAGAGCTTTTTGAAAGGGAGTGTCTGTACCTCCTACCCTTTTTACAAAAAAGCAGATTTAGCCACATTCCCTGCTATTGCAGGCAGAAGGGTAGCCCCACCTGCATGTTACAGCTTTGCAAATTCATCTGCATTTGCTTTCTGCCCAATCTACAACAAACAAATTGAGAGACTTCAGGGATTATTCCACTTTTAGCCTGTACTCATCTAAGAAGATTACCCTCCAAGATCAGCTTCCTACTTCATTTAGCTTTTTCTGGTTAAAGGGACAGGAGGAGTCATTCAAGTCTTTGGAGTTTTTATATTTCCCTGGTAAGTTTCTGTTAGATGAGAAGGCCATGAACTGATACAACAGCAGCATAATAGTCTATGTGAAGTTCTTGTTACCAGAGCAGATCTTTATCTGTACATGCTAAACCAAATATACCCTACATAAAAACAACCCTGACATCCTCCTGCCTTTCACCTGTGTCTTACCAGCACCCCTTTTTTACTGCCTCGTCTTGACCTGTTTACTCAAGTTGCTGTGGTTGTCCCAGTAGTGATGTCTGCAATCACCAGGCCTTGCTACTCTCAGCACAGATTTTCCTGCAGCTTTCCCTGAGATGCTGAGATAGATGAAGAAGTGACAAATATCACAGCAGGGACCTTTAGGAGCATTGTGATCCTTCACAGCATCCAGCTTCTATTGAGAAGTTGTAATTAGACCTAGAAAAATCAAAGTACCTCACAGTGACCTGTAGTGAAAGTGTACTGTGTACCCCTTGTCATCACACTCGGAGTCAGACACCATGAAATTAGCACTGCTGGTGCCTGGTTTAGCAATTAGGGTAGGACATTTGTTGCGTTCAGGTACAGCCCTCGCTCCATCTGTAGAATTCTTCAGGGGAGAAAAGAGACAGACTCGACTGAAAGATGAGCCTTTTTGCTCAGACAACACCAGCAAAGAATAGATCTCAGGCACTCATATCTGTGCAGTTGCCAGAAATGGGAGAAAAGGAGTCTTCATTTTGTGATGTTACAGATTGATTGCTCTGATAACCCAGCAGCTGATCTCAGCCCAGTAACTCTTATTTCAAACAACAAACACAAGCCAGAAAGCAAAACAAAGCCTGGAACATTTCATTCCTTTAATTGTTTCGATCTGGGGCCTTTGGCTGTTGCATGGTTTTCATTGTACTTATTTTTAAAGCAATGAACGAGATCCCTATAGCTGGTATTACAAAGGAAACTTCTCCAGACACCCTCACCACTCTCCTCTAGAAGACATTGCTGAAGTATTTCCAAAGGTGGCTGAGAGGCCTGGAAGACAGAACACACCACCAAACCTGGGCAGAGAAAGCAGAATGTCTCCACTGCCACAGTATTTGTGCTTTACAGTTTTCTGCTTGCCTGTGAAAAAATGAGACATCTTCATGCCCTGCAATTGGATGTTACTCATGCTCACACACACCTACAAGGAACTCAGCAGTCTCAAACAAGATCAAAACAGAGACCAAGTGTCCTGTGTCTTAGCAGTGTTGGAGAACAGATGGAAGAGATCTCTTAGTGGATAATTATAGAAGACTTAACCACAGAGGAAAGAAGAGATCAGGTTAATTCTGTGGTGATTATTTTTTTAACCTGGTGCTTCTTATCCATTTTACTGGGATGAGCACACAGCAATAATATATGCAAATATCACCCCAGCACTCCAGTACCACAAACTCAATTACTATAGAGATTATCCAGGCAAGTGTGTTTGTCACTCAGTGTTTGGGCACGATGCTGTAGCTATGATCACATTATCCTCACCCTACACTGACTGCCCACGACAAATTGATTTTACAGAGCCATAGCTATTTTTTAAATAAATCACTACAGCAAATTGTATTAAATTAACTATGCAGCAAATTAAGCCTATACTTAATTGAAGTAAAATAGGACATTTGTACAGCAAGAAGCTGAATGCATGATTAGCTGTTTTGCTGAGCCAGGCTCCTATTAAGTGTCTAATAACTGAACTTTTGTTCAGTGGTCTTTAGGATAGAGGCTTATAAATCTGCATGAAGTATTGGAGTCCAATCCAGTTCAGTCACTGAAGGAATATTCTCCCAGACCTCAGTTTTCACACCAAAGAGGGAAAGGGCATGAAATGAGAACACTCTCAGCCTTGTGAAATAAAGTGCACCATAAGGAAAGGTGCCACTGAGCTGACAGAAGATAGAGACAACCTGCATTCATCCCTACTTTCATCAGCTGTGCTGTCATGGCATCAGCAGGGACAGGTGTATCCTGAGCTCTGTGACTCAACAGCCGTATGGTACCAAAAGTTTGATTCAACTGGCTCTCATTCAGCTTCCACTGGGAGCTGTGTGTTTCCCTGACCTCGCAGTGGGGACTCACCAAGTCACACACAAAGGCCAAATGATTTTTTAAAGCCTCTCATTTGAGCTGGCTTCATTTTAGGACTTCCAGCTTGAAATACTTCCATCCCCAAGGGTGTGCAGCTGACATACTTCTAGCTGGAGCCATCTGAAGAGAATCAGGAGAGAAATGTCCCAGACTGGTAAAACTTGAGTCACTCTAAATCTATGGTCACTTTTCAAATATCTAGGCTTGAATGATAAGAGTTATGTTTAAAATATATCAGTATTTAAATATATCACCCTACTTCCTTCTTACATTGGAGAGGATTCAGAATAAGGTTGGTGAAGTGAATAAAGTTACAGTAATCAGACTAAGAACAGAAGCAGAGGTTTGGGTATTAAAAACACAGACCATAAACACACAGTTTTGATTGTTTCTTTCCCTCTGCCTTTAATTTCACAGGGACAAAAAGAAGCTGGGAGAATGAATGAATGTCAGATGTGAAGAAAATCTTTGAGCTTTCAATTTCCTATTATAAACCAGGAATAGAATAGTAAAAAGCAGTAGAGGTCAGAAATGAGATAGAGTGAAAAAAAAGCAGCATTCACCCTCTTTTCCAGGGATAATGGTTTCAATCTGCTGTGTATGAAAAGAGATACTGGGAGAGAAAATACAGAAAAAGCAGAATGTTTTACAGAGCAAGGGAGGGATACTGTTAATTGTACTAGACCTAGATATGGTTCTCTCTGAGGTTTTGTGGCTGTAATTCTGCCATCCTACACCACAGTCTTGTACCTAAACCACAGAGAGAATGCCCATGCCCTGTTTTGCCGTCTGGGAAGAGTCAGAAGATGAAGAACAATTTTGGAGCCATCCAGAAGCCAGGACTTCTGTCTCTATCCCAGCATGCCCGAGAAGGGCAGATGTTTGGTTTCTGTTGGATTAAGCTTTTGGCTGGAGATTAAGATGTGCTGTGGGTTAGCTGCTGATCCTAACTGGATAGCTTGCCTTTCTATCTGCCAAAAATGCCTAGGGTAACACACTGGCTCTTTTTGTGCAGTCTGTCAACAATCAAAATCAACACATAATATCAAAACTATGTATTTGAAATGAAATAGGAAAAAAATAGGTTGGTATGGACAGGAATTCTCACATTCTTCCCTCCCCACTAATTTTCTTTGCTTACAACTGCCTCCATTCCTACTTCTGCCTGTTCAAAACTTGGAGAAAAAAAGGAAATTGCTGACCAATTCAGCCACAAAAGTGTGGGTGTTGAGGGAATTCAAGAAGAGCAAGATTTTCTTCTTATACAGCAAGGTGGGAAGACTGATGATTTGGTGGAATAAAATTTATTATCTACAGTCCACCTCAGAAACACGTCCTGACATCTACTGTTTCTGGCACCTCTGTGCATGAGTGGTGGGGGAACATAGTGGGGCAGTTCATGTTTTTAGACCAGCAGCACTGCAAAGCCATGCTGATACCCCACATGCCTCTGCAGCTTTTGGAGGGCGCTTGCTAAAAGCAGCTCCTTTCTCTTGTGCATATTTCAGCATTTGAGGTGAATCCTGGTTTCCTTGGTTAATGTTCTTTCCTTACTAAAACACTCACAGAAATTTGAAGCAGCTTTGTCTGAGGCAGTTTTAAGTTGTCTTATTTAGTAATAAGTGAGGTCCATGTTCTTTTGGTTCTCATCTAATGTTACTGATTTTACCATTCAGTGAGCATGAAACATTCCCTCTGTGATTTAGTAGCATTTTACACAGAGCCTGCAAGCACGAGACACAGAATAACAAAGAAATTAGTCCAGAGTAAGGACTCTACCTTTTGCTGTTTTTCAGGAACCAGTTGTAGGAAGGCCCATGTCTGTGCTGATGCATGCTTTTGTCTTGCAAGCTGCTGGGCTACACAGGCACTCCTTCTTGGGATAGTCTGGCTTCAGCACCTGCCAGAACCTGGGTGAGTACCACCTGCCTATGCTGGGCCAGGCTGGTCCCAGAGGCTACTGAGCACCCTGGCTATGAGCTGGCACCTGGAGTGCCTGTATCTGCATTTGAGTTGTACTGATAGCTACAGATATTTCAGGACTGGATTTTAGAGGGGCTTGTGTCAAGGTTTGGATTGCTAATCTCATGGCACTTCCTATTCTAGCAGGGCTTGCTCAGTCTTAAACCTTCAATATACAACGCAGATAAATTAACAGTCATGCAGGATTGGGAGCAGGAGGATAGAGCTTCTTTGTAAAACCTTATTAAAACATCTCTGTCTTGTCAGTGTGTACAATGGGAACCCCATGACAGCTTTCATTGCATCTTTGGACATAATTGTCTCCCTTGCATGGTCTTCTGAGCTGCCAGCTAATGATTTCCTTGGCCAAGATATCTGCATTTCAAAAACACCATACTGTGACAAAGTGCCCATTTCTGCCTGCCTTTACAGAAGCAGACAGTTTTCCCACAAACAAATAGCCTTTTAAGTTCAGTGAGTAACCACTGCTCCTCTCCTTAGGCTCAGCCCCAATACTTGGGCTGCAAGGTGGTGCAGCAGTGGGGATATTTGATCAATGCTATTGCTATAATAAAAGCTATCCCTGACACAGCTGTAGGTAAATTATCTCTAGGGAGCAGCATTTCCTGCTGACTCTATATAGAAGGCTTGGCAGAATGCCCTGTGCTTTACAGATATTTTTTGCTGGTAGCAGAAAAATCCTCCTGCAGGGCTTTAGAGCCAGCCCCCTACAGCCCTTGACCCTGGATGTATAATCTCCCTGGAGACCCAATGCACATGAAGAAATATAATCTTCTTGAAGCATCTGCTGTCCGTGTTGTGTTAAAATATGACTGGGATGCAACTGTCAAATCTCCAGTTCACTCATTGCAGAATCCTTTACCGGGCAATAAAAAACCCAATCTCCCTCTATTGCTTTAAGGAGGGATATTTTATCATGGCTGCAGCCTGAGAGGTTTCTGTATCCAACAGACATTTCACATGCTTTTGTGTCCTGGGAAGGTAACAGCACAGATGGGAAGTGGAGCCGTTTTGTGAGGTCACGGTCATGGCATCACGTGCAAATCCTTCGCCCACTGGGACCTCATGGCACATGAGCTGTCCTGGGGAAGCCGGGAAGAGCTTTCCTGCTTGCAGAGTGACAACTGGCAAGGAGGCCTGGGAGGACAGTCTTGGCAGATGGATCAGTCTGACAGATCAGCTTTCCTGCTGGGCATGTTTCTTTTCATAGAAGGCACAGAGAAAAGGAGTGTGTCCTGTTTTTTAAATTTCTTTATATATTTTTCTGAGCTAGTTGAAGACTTGGTCTTTGCTCTGAAGTCATAGGTATAGAGAGCAGAAAAGAGTGCTTCAAATGCAGAACTATCAAGGAAAGAACAACCAATGTGGCTTGCCAATGATACTCCCATCTGCTCTTCTTTCAGTTTTCTGTATTCTTTTTCAACACTGTAAACTCATCTCCTTGACATCTGCCCTGCCCTTGCTCTCAGTCTCAGTCTTCCCTTCCCCCACGTCTCCCTTTAATGCTGGTGTCCTCATTTCCCCTTTTGTACATATGACCCTTTCACTATGCAGGGATTAGTAGCTCAATCATAAATATGTGAAATAGATACGCAGGTGATTTAATTTGCTGAGTTTTGTTGGGCTAGTGAGACAGACTGGCATGGGGAGAAAGGTATGTTCTAGCAGGTCAGCTGAAGAAAACATCTTGGGTAAAGGATGAGTAATGTGAAACACCAGCACCAGTCGAGGAGGGAGACCTCAGGGGGCAGGGACAAGGTAGTAAAACATAAAGGCCAGGCAAACATGGAAGAGCAGAAGACAAAGTCAAAGATGTCTCTGCCTCTCCCATTTGTTATGTATCTTCCAGGGAGAAAGGACAAAAGTGAGGTACATGAGAAGACAAATGGGACCAGAAATCCACCCTGGCTGCAGGTGGTTTGAGTTGTTGGTAACTCATTCAGGAAGAGATGCCAGAGGAGCCAAAAATAATGCTGGTCTAGTGAGATGGTGGCAAGCTAGGAGGGAGGCAGAGGTCTGGGACATGGGAATGAGATAGCAGTAAAAGCTGTGTAACTGGATGGAGGTGCCCAGATTGATCTTGGCTGATCTGAACAGGGATTCCTGAGGAAAGGGAGAGTGGCCATAAGGAGGTGACAACAAAGAGCTGGACATAACAGTGCTGTGAAGCCCCAACCAAGAAAAAATTGTCAAGTGGCAAGGATTCAGTCACCAGATCCAAAACAGAAAATAGAGATGAACATTATAGCCCTAACAGGCAATAAGACCTTGCCAAGAGGCAGCTAGTGAGGCAGAGTGGAAGGACAGGATGGGCAATGGAAGATAAAGCAGAGAAATAAGGTTTAATGAACCATACATGACAGCAGCCAAGGCCAGGCTTACTGCTGGCTTTGCCAGCAGCCATAAGGTTGCAGGCAGCCTTGCTGGGACAGTGTAACACCACAAGCTTCGTGCTGGGTGCATGCCCAGAGGTCAGTGGCCAGGACAACTGCAGCCTGCGCTGTTTGGAGATGTTTGTGCTACTTTCAGCAGTCATGCAGCACAAAGCCCCACCATAAGCACATTGCTGGGGGCCATGCTGCCCTTACTGCAAGATCAAAGGACAGCTTTGTCATCACAATGGTCAACCAAAGTATCATTATCATTACCATGCTAACTCAAATCAGCCCCTGCTGAAGAGCCAGTTCACCATCCAGTAACATTAAAGAGCTGTTTTGCTAGAGCATGCCAGCACTGGCTAAGGTGGACACTTGTGTGTCACCTGAAGAGGAGTTGCAAAGAGGAGGCTCCTAGTGTGCCACAAGCCATGCTCCACTCTGGTGTTTCTGGCATGCTCAAATCATTATCAGAGATTTGCCTTCCTGTATGGCAGACAAGGATAGATGGAAAAGGTCAACAGAGGTACCTCTTGGACATTTTAGTCAAGCCCTTTAATTGGTGGAACAGAACTGGAATGTTTACTCTTATCCTTGAAAATTTCAAGAAACTTTTCTTAATGTTTACTCTCTCTGATAACATAGCACTTACACATCCATTTAAGGACATGCTTACATCAATGTGACAACAAAACACAAGGTCTGGCCTGGAAAATTTGCAGTGTGACTGAGATTGGAGACAGCAGACAGATCCAGTGGCCAAAAGATGGAGCAGCAGAAGAACAAGATGTCTAGGATCAACACTGCAGCCTGGGTGGGAGTACTTTTGGTTGATGCCTCAGCTGAGAAAGAGGAGTGGATGGGATGGGTTTGAATCAGCAGGGTACACATTGCTCTCCTTAGCAATAATAGAGTGCCTACAGACTGGAAGCCAAACCCTATCAAAGGAACCACAAAGTCCTCACATCATAACTCCCCTTTTTTTAAAGATGAAGCAGGATAGTATGGTATGTTTGTCTTAGATTTAATCTGATTTAAACACCATATGTAAAACATGTTTGAAAAACCTATGCCTAACTTCCCTCTCTGAGCTGCCTGCTCATTGATTAGAGGGTTTTGTCCCCTTGCACATCTAACTGAGGCCACACCAAAGCAGACAGGCATGCAGCTTGCAAGAACATCCAACTTACATCTTAAGCTTCTTCATATGTATGTGGGCTTAGTTTTGGATATTCTCTGGATTTCATCTGCTCATGAAAGTGGCAGTGAGTGGGCAGCTAAACAGAGCATGGCTGTTCTTTGCTGATAGAAGTTACAATGCAGCATGTATGCCATCAGCTATGTTTGTGCATCAAACACACTGTGTATACACATTTATGTGAAGGATGAGGAAATTATGTATTAATTTACATTCACTGAAACTCAAAGAGATTGACCAGAGCTTTTTGCTGAATTTAGCCTTAAAAACCTATTGTATACCATTGTGTGGAAGGTCAAGCAAATGCACTGTACAGTAATTGCATACTTGCTGCTCTACTTGTGCCTGAAGGCAAGTGTGTAAAATATTTTCTGCTTTTCAAAGCACTGACAACTGCAACTGTTGTGGGCTTCAATGGAAGGTACAGCTCATCAGCAAATATTTAACACAGCATTTTTGTTCAATTGCCAAAGGTGAGGGTAGGGGGGCTGGGGTACCTGTCACTGCAGCATGGGCTTGCAGTGGAGATAAAGCATGGAAAAGGACAGGATACCCCGAAGGAGCTGCAGTAGAAAGAGGAGCAGTAGGAAGAGCTGTGGTATCAGATGAGTGGTCTGACAACAGAAACAGCATCATAGATAAGCTCTGCAATAACTGCAACACGAGCTGGTAGAGCAGATGGTCACCTCAGTTTAGCCTTTAACATAGCTTGTTGCCCCTAGCAATATTTACCCAAAAGTACTCTACTGATGGAGATGGGATTATGTAGCAGACAGAGGGAATCAGTCCTATTTTATACGAGATACAGTCCCCTGTATGTCATGTGCTGGCTTTGACTTGGGCAGACAGAGCAATATGATGATATGTACAACCATTTCTGGGACAGCTTCACATGGTAGCACTTTCCCAGTTTCCCAGCTTTGCTGGAACATTATTAACTCGCTCCACAAATCTGGAAACTTGGTTAAGAGGTAAAGTGTTAAACTCCCTTTTCTCTTTCTGAAATGACCTTTTGGGAACTGTCAGGATGTTTTCATCAGCTCCTGATCAGTGCTATTTGGGGTTAATTCTGACTCACTTCAGTAATTCTTCAGAAGCAAGAATTATTTCATTAGTTTGTGAAAAGTACTTAAAAGATCCCTCAGTGAAAAGTGAAAATACTGTTATTCCCAAAATACGAGTTAAAGAACCACACTGAAATAGCAATATAGAAACGTTGCAAAGGGGATTAACTACAATGGAAAGCAACATTCTTCACTGGAAAGTGTCCCGTATTTGGAAGGCCAGACATCTAATGTGCACATCTCAGCTGTTTAATAAATGTTGTCTCAATTGCATGTTTATCTATTTTTATTAAAGAGCAAATTGCTTGTATTTCCTTCTCCTTCTTCTGCATTATAGCATTAAAGCAGGACAGCATGCCAAACAACAGTGTAAACAAACAGCATCACCAGATACTTAAGGGTCTTTAGCTCCTAAATTGACTAAAGCATAAATACAAACTGACGTCAAACATCTGGGATTACCATTTAAAAATTGCTATTTCCTGAGACACTAATGAAGGCGATTCATATCAAAAAATCCAGTGGCTACAATGGGAGGAGGGAGCTGTCCAGACTCCAGAGTAAGGCATCAAGGAAATGGTCTGCATCTCTTGAAATAAAAAACCTGCCAATTTGCTTTACACCTGTGCCAGATACAGAGAATATGAAGAGATTCCTTCAACCCGTCTAACTCGAAGATTTGGGAGTGTCGCCACCAGTCCTTGCTCTGCCACTGTTATCAGCAATGCTTTTTCACTCCCTCTACTCATCACAGTCCTTGTATGGCACATCTTGGCTGTGCACTGTGCACACCCTGTGCAATGCAGAATGCAATTGTGTGATGATACTGACCTGCTCCAGAACTGCAAAAAGTCACCTTCCACATTTGGTCTTCAGGGTCTCACTTAAACAGCTGAAATTTTAAACAAGAGCTCAAGTAAGATAAGAAGTAGTGATGAAGCTTATATAGGATTTCTGTCTTTCTCCCTCTTAAGCGTGGAATTAAGAGTACATTTTATAAGGCAAAATTAATTCCTGAGTAGGTGTTTGTACTAATTCAGGTCCTGAAGTGGTATAGCCAAATGGCAACACACTTTGAGGTGTGTCTATTCTGCTTCTTAGCATGATTAACTCGGCAGGATGGAGCACAGCACTGAATGGCTTTTAGTACCTGTATTGGCTTAATGAGCATTAGCTTGCACATCCCAAGGTGATGTATTTTTCCACAAAGTTCTAAGTTGGGAATCACCTGGAGAGAAAGAGGACTGGAGATTTTAATGCTCCTTCTAGTTCACAGTAAGTTCAAGCAATCATATACTTTGGGGCAAGCAAACATCTGCATCTCCACAAGTAGTGAAGATTTCAGTGGGAAAGCACAATGTTGTATTTGAAGATTTGCTGCCTTTGGACACAAACTAACCAGTGCATCCCCAGTCCCTGCCTAGGACTTCTGTCAAAACAGCACCTTTTCCTTCCACACCTGTGCTAGTTGCCCAGGGGCCAGAAGCAGAGCAGGTACCTGCTGTTGTAACTTCCCCTCTTGTTCACAAAGCAGTAAACCCAGTGGTCAAACCCTTGATGGAGCAAACCTTTGCCATCCTAGAAGATGTAAGCTACTCCACATTCACAAATTCACTATGAGGTCTGTGGAAGCCTTGCTTGTGATGAGCCTGAAGTCCAGTTCTTAAAATCAAAGTTCCCCTGCCCAAGTGGGAGGCAGACCTGTGTTAGCATAAAACCTTGAGTGGTGCCAAGGCCCCTGAGCAGCTGCAGAGCTTGCTCCATTATCTGAGACAGAAGGTGAAAGGAAGGGAATGTCCCTTCCCCAGCAGTTGGCTCAGGACACTCCAGGAGGACTAAGAGAAGACAGGTTTAAAGGGATTTCATTTGCCAAACAAGGACAATGCTCATCTGTTCTCACCAGGTCTGACCCAAAGTGGTCATTAGGTGCCAAAGCAGCTGGGTAAGGTGACACACATTACTAACACCTTCTGGTTTGGTAAGGGGCCATATAAGAAGAAAAATTTCCTTTTACAACAGGAGATGGACCACAGAGGGATGCGGTAGCTGTCAATGTGCAGGAAGGAAGGGGAAGAGAGTATTCCTCCCCTCAGATGGTTCAGCTGCATTTTGCAGGCAGAAGTGGAGGAAAAGAGCTCAGGTCTGCAAGCCTCCCCCTTGAATACAGGACATATTGCATGTATTCAGGCCTAGTATAAACTAAAATAGAAAAACATTTGGTTTCAGTTCACATCTTGGTTTTGTCTCATGTTTTATTTACAGAAAGGGCAGAAGTTTCCATGAGTGAAGAAATCCCCTTTCTTTCTGTGCATGTTTTAGAAAACCAATCAGCAGCAGAGCAATGCTACTGAGCTCAGGACTTCAGTCACCTGCGTCCTAATTCTCAAAGCAGCTAAAGCCCTGCAGTCTTTTTTTTACCTTTTATAGTCACAGGACCAGTCAAGCAAAATCTTGATTGGATTATTCTGCTTTAATTACAAAATGCACTCAGACCAAAGGCGCGATAGTACCTGGTACGTACGTACACATTTCTCTCAATTGTAACACCAAAGACCAAAATGCCATCTGGTCCTGCTGTAGATCAAACATTCCCCTCTGGCAAGATCTCTGGAGTAGGAACACAGTAATGCTTAAACTGCTTCTTGTGTGAAGGACACCAGACTCTATTTATTTATCATATACTTTGAGATCCTTTAGGGTGGACTGTACATGACATAAGCAAGAGAACAGATGCAAAACTGGAACCTTGGGGAGTCCATATCCCACCACCCCCTGGAAAAGAAAGGCAGAGATCAGGGTCACTTTTTCTTTGCTGCAGTTAGGACAAGGTAGATAAATCACAAGGTTTTTTTATTGCTGGTGAACTCAAAACAGGCAACTTTAATCTACTGAGGAAGATACACATACAAACAAATGTTAGGCCTTGTGCGTTTTTGTTTTTTTTTCTTCTTAATGTAAATGTCTCTTCAACTTCAGTCCAGCTCCCGAGCTCTCACTGAGCTGCCACTGAGATCCTGGTAACGTGCTCTGGGCAGTTCTGCAAGATGTTACAAGAAGCATCACATGTATTAAAAAGGGAGATTTTGCAGAAAAGACAAAGCTCTGACAGCAGCCATGTTGCTCAGAAAGGAGAAGTCTGGCTAATCCTGCTGCATTAGGTATGTGGTATTATACATAATTAAATGATTTAAGAATTTGCCAGGTCCTTTTCTGTTTCTGGTGTGCAAGCTGCAAGTAAAGTGCACTTCTGGGTATAAATTACCACTCTATGATGATGCAATAGCTGGGTGGTACATGTCAGACACCAGTGGAAAGCAGACTACAACAGCTGTTTCAATGACACAGGCAATAAGAATAATGCCCTAGGATACTAGATGCTGCTGGGAAAACCTTCCATATTTTGAGCAGTTAAATATTACATCACTCAGCAAAACACAAATAAAGTGTCATTTATATGGGACCTTCTAAAGTACAGACAATAACAGACATGACTGCTATTGCACACCAGGTTAGCTCTGTGGACAGCCAGTCCTCCACACCACACTGCTAACTCCTTTTAACCTTTCCAAAGAGCTTCGTAACAGCAAAGGAGAAAGCAGGGATCCTAAGGATCTTTCTATAAAGCTGAGGGTTTTACATGATGTGAGGGTGGTGTAGGAGGCAGTACAACACCACATTTAAGCTATGCTGTGAAAGGACAACCCAGCTTTAGACACTGCATTTGATGATCTTGACATAACCAGGGCCAAAATGGTGGGATCCCAACTCTCATCTGCACCTTGCAATTCTTGTTCTGTTTCAGTAGAGCTCATCTACATTATCCCACACACAAAGATCTTTTTTTTTCCCTCCTTGTACAGTTTCAGGTGACTATTTTGCCTCGGTCTATACTCCTAAGACCAACAAGGCTGATAAACTACATACTGTTCCTCTGATTTCATAACACTGGCATCACAGCATCAAAAGAATTATCTGTTCAGTGTTTGTTCTCTTTTAATTTAATGAACTATAAAAAGGGAACTCTAAATACCCACCTAAGTATTCTCAGTGATTTGGGATACATTGCATACCCAGGGAGATTTGATTACCTCCTTGCCACCACTGTTTTCATGTGTCCATTGCCAGCAATGGATGCCATGTGAAAAGGAGAAGGGAAGGAATAAAATAATTGCTCTCTGTGTGATACAAAAAAGGATTAACACTGCCTTGTAAGAGCAGAACCAAGAAACAATTCTACTCACAGGGTCATCAGTGCTTTTCCTCTCAGGAACGGCTGCAGCAGGGCAAGGAGCAAGTTCACAGCTGAGCACCCCCTAGCAGAGACAAGGGACCTACAGAGAAAGTGGAATCCTACAACAGATTTGCATTTCAAGCCAAATTATCCCTGGTACAGCTCTGCTGACTGTGGTGGAAGAACAAGAAAAAATTAATCTGGCCCTATGGGGCCTAAATTTTCCCAATTGGTTAAATCTCAAACTGTCCCAGGTGCAGGTAGGTCTACAGTGAAGCCACAGCAGTCCCTCCTGCTCCACCTCTCCTGCTCCTGCTCTCTACTGTTGCTCTGACACCCTAACTCAAAGCCTCATTCAGGCAGAGCATGAAGAAGTGCATGCTTTGAAAAGAAGGGTGTTTTGCCTTTTTTTTTTTTTTTTTTTTTTTTTAGTAAATGTATCAGGCAGCATGGCATACCTCTTGCTGCCTCCAATTACTGTCATGACAATATGGTTGTGGTTATTTAGAGCAGAATTTGAGAAGAAAAAGCAAATCCACTTGAAACATTGAACAGAACACTAGGCAGAACTGAGCCAAGGCTTGCCAGTGCTGAAGGAACATGACAGTCAGTGCCAGAGGACCAAATCCTGGATGCCATGTTAGCCACATGAAGGTTTTGACCTTCAAACACAATGGGCTGCAGGCAGACTAAGTCATTGACATCACCAGAAACAGAGGAATCCCTGGAAAGGAAGGCAGAAAATTCTTGTGGGCTATAGTCTCTACAAGGTTTGCACGGCTGAGATGGGAGCTGGAATCTGCAGCAGACCCTCAGGCAAGATCTGCTTTGGGGGGACAGAGGAGATGGGAAGACTTGCACTATTTCTTGTGCCTTTTGCCAAGATTCAGATAGCACAGATTATGGTAAAATTCACTTGGCAAAAAGGCCTTTATTAGAAAAAAAAAAAAATTTCTAGTGAGTATCAGGACTGAGATTTCAAAAAGTACAAGATCTGTATAAATTCAGCAAGATGTCCAGCACCAGATTATTTCATGGTGCAACAAAGAACCTGGGGAGAGGCCAATGGGACCTGGTGAGGGGAACACCATCTACCTCCCCAGCAGACTGCCAGTCTTAGGTACTTCTCAACAGCAGATGGATTTTGCTTGTTCCTGCAGCATCTCAGGTCCCACGGGAGGTATTGGTTGCAAGCAAGCACCTGAATATTGCCTAATGGAGTAAGCCAATCACTAACTCAGCTGGCGTGTCCATGCCCATCCACTGATTAGGTGGGGTTTTTTTGGATGCATTTCCGCCGTAGCATTTCTTTTTTTCTTCTTTCTCCACTTTGAAGTGTAAGCAAAAGGACTGCTTTCATCAGTAATAAGTTAAAATCAGAAACGACCTAACTAACAAGTAACTGATATTGGTCCTTGGAGCCCAAAGAGTAAAATCCATAGAAAATCTATTGGTTCCATTTTTTCTGGTATATCCCATGCACATCCCCATTAGAAAAATGGGGTTAATGAATCTTATCATACAGCAAGGAGCAGTACCTCGGAGCCAGAGCTGACAGTCCGTGTAGAGTCCTGGGCTCTCTCAGATTGCTAAGTATGGTTCTAAGTCACTGCTCAATCCGTCTTCACGTGGCCGTTGGCCAAGGCAACAGGCGCGGTGGGGGCCCCCGGCTCGGCAGTCTCATCAAATCGTAAGCGCAGGGTGTTTCTGATCACCAGCTGCTCCATGATGAAAGAAGCACAAAACCATGGGATGGCATACTCCAGGGTGATCAGGCCCATGAAGTCAAAATCAAACTGGGAATAGTCCCATGGGCATGCATTGAACTGGCGTAGGATGAGGCCAGTGGTGAACTCCCAGAGGTATGTCCACAGTGTGTAAATGAAGCAGCGCACTATAATGTTACACTTGTCTTTGAGATACAGGTACATCTTCTCCACAATGAGGATGGAGGTGCCATAGATGAAGAGTGCCCACACACTGGTAACACCTGGGAACTTCCAGTTGAAGTTGACCACAAACTCCCAGGCAGCTGTGAACATGACCTCACAGAAATAGCCATGGATGGCGTAGAGGTACCATCGTGAGAAAGCGGTCAGAGGTTCTGCCGCAGCCATTCTTCTGCACTCACCCCAGCAGCACTCTGAAAGGAAGAGGGAGAGAGGGAGAGAGGAGTCAATGGGGGTGTCACAAGTCCTTATCCCCCAGATGGCAACACAAAAAATTGCAACAAAGCACAAATCTAAGAAAGAAGTGACTCATTTTTACCACAGCACATTTTAAGTCCTGTGGAAAGGTGGCACCTTACAGGGCTCCATGACTCAGGATGGGCCTGAACAACATATACTGCTCTGCCTGAAAAATAGGATGCCACTGCTGTTACATTGGCAATAAGGAGAGAGTTGCTAAGTACAAGGGCTTTGCCAAGAGCGAGGTTGCTAAAGAATTTACTGGTTGCCAGACAGTAGCCAGAAAAAAATAGTCATCCCACAAAGAGCATGCATCACCTGTTTGCTCTTTTCAAGAAAGAGATTATAACTTAGTTTTCTGATTCTACTATGGAATAGATTACATGAACACAGCACTGTAAAACTGGGCCTTTCCAGCTGTTGCCTACAGTCTCTACACCCAAAATGTTTACTGTAGTGTAAAACTGAGCTTTGATGGGAGCTACAGCAAGGGAACTGGAGGAGAAAATTCAGAGATTTTACACTCACAGACATCATACCTTGCACTCATTATTCAGCTGAACTTTTGTTTTGCATGTTGAAGAACCTCATCCGTTGTATGGCTAGCATTTGTAAAATCATTTTCTTATGGTGTTAGACTTCCTGATACCAAGTCAAAAAGCACAAGAGAGCCACTGAAATCCATTCAGATTTGGCTTCAGGACAGCAAAGCACAAAGGAGGAGAATAAAAAGGAACAGCTGAGCCTAGAGAGGGGTAGTTAGTCATGATAAATAGGAAATGAGAACAAACTCTAATTGTCTATACAGGAAGAAATTGGTGAAGAGGTTTTGAAAAGGCACAATTTGCTTATCACTGAACTGTTTCAGCACAATTAGCTTTTACACTTTCTGTAGAGATTCACAAGTCTGCCATGCTACAGTCAATGACATGAGGTGATTATAAGCATAATTTTACTGAAGCCTTGCAGATTTACACCACGGGATGAATTTGCCATCTTTCATTCTTAAAAACTTACTCTTTCAAATTAAGTTTCTCTGGACTCTTTACCAAGCTCTATTTAACTTGCTCTGCATTTGCCAGTTCCATGGCACAACGTGCTAGGAAGGGACCACACTAACCTTATGTACAGTCATTCCGTGCCATCTGGAAAAAGACTGTTCCTGCCCTGCCCTGTAAACACAATGCCTCTCTGAACAAAGTATTAACATGCAACTGTCATTCTGATAGGAGATAAGAGAAACTTCTATAAGGAAAAACAGAACTATAATAAACATGAAGAAGATACACACAAGGGAATATTGAAAGTAAAAGGACAGAGCTGTATCTGTGATCTGTTCACATCTCTCTTAACCAGACACACAAACAACCAAAACCTTGACGGTTCATATGATTTGGGTGCTTGAATGAAGACCCATTTCCTAATGGCAGATTCCATTCCATACAGGACACTGAGCCATCATTACATGCTACAGAGAAAGGTCAACAGCACACAGTGAGCTTGTAGGTGAAAGAATAAAGAATCACTGGAGATTGCCTCATGTCTCCTAACAATTCAGACCCAAGAAACCCTGCAAGATAGCAGAGGAGGTGGCATATGAGGTGGCATATGAGAAATATGCAGGAGGTATATATCCACATGGTCCATAAGAAGCTGATGTATAAGGGCACTGCAAACCAGGGAGATGTAACGTAATGTTACTTGGTTAGTTTGCCAACACAGTTGATAAGCTTAGGACTCTGAATCCTCATATCATTACTCCATTCTGACATAATTCCAAGAACAAGTCAAAAATTAGAGGCACAGAAGTAAGGGAAAGCAGTAAGAAGGCATCATGATTTAAACCCAGCTAGCAACTAAGTGCCAGAAGCCACTTGCTCACTGCTCTCTAGGAAGAAGAATCGGGGGGGGGGAAAGAGTAAAACTTACAGGTTAAAATAAGAAGAGTTTAATAACTGAAACAAAGCAAAATGTAATAATAATGTAATTAGCTCAGTTGGTTAGAGCATGATGCTAATAATGCCAAAGTTGTGGGCCCCCTTTGTGGGCCATTCCCTTAAGAGTTGGACTTGATGATCCTTGTGGGTCCCTTCTACCTCAGAATATTCTGTGATGTTTCTGTAATATGTAATGTCATTATCCAGAGAAGAAAATTATTGTAAAGATTTTACTAAGTTGCCAAGGGATTGTATGGTTTTCCTCTTTTTTTCTATAAGCCTTTCTAACTTTTTCACTTGTGATCCTTAGTCTTTGCACTTCTCTCTGCAGATTTACATGAAATGTATTTGAACTGTTAACTGGGAGTACCCTTGTAATTTTGCAAATCTATTCACAAAGTTGGATCAAATGCACAGAGGGTCCCTCCCTCTCCCCCTTCATTTACATTCCAAGGATCCCCTCACCAATTATTTCCATTGCATTATACTTCCTTACAAAAGCCAAAGACTCACAGAAACATATCCAACAAGCCACGTCTTGTTCTACCCCACGCTATTTACTCTGTGCAATGAAGATTTCTCTTTCCTGGTTCTATATCACAAATAAAAATCTGTTTGCTTTCTGTCTCTTTTTTACTGTTTGCAAAGTATTTAGTCACTACTCTAGAAGTATAATAACTGAATGTAGGTCAGGTATTGGACATCTTCAATAGAAGTTAACCCATTGCAAAGATCACTGTTGAGTTCTTTTGAATCCCATGGCTTTCACCACAACTGCAAAGAGACAAACATCAATGCACTGGCACTGTCTCAATATTTGCCTTCTCCACTGTTGTGTGCCCAGTGGGCCCAACCTCGATGGAAACTTCCTCCTTACAATATGCTTGAAAGAGTCCTCACAGACTTCCTGCTGATTAGGAGCATCCCAAGACAGGGCAGATGCCAATCTGTGGCAGCCCAAACATAACTGGTTCCACTGTCCTAAGCAAATCCACACATCACAACTCCTCCTGTAAAATATTTCATCCAAAATAAAACAAAAAGTACATAGTAAGACATAAAGGGAATGGAGAATACATTTAGGGGGGTTATCACAAGCCGCAGCACATCACTGCACAAGCTGGGGACTGTACAATTTAACGATTACAGGTCACTTGAGCATTTACAAAACAATTAAAACTGCAGCTTTTCCCAAACATCTTATTTCCCAGGCACACCAAATTATTTGGTGTCTGGTAAGCAATATTGCACAAGAAGGTCTCAAGAGGAACATAAAGGAGAAAAGTGTTGTTTTATTGGGCAGCAATTCACGATAAAAGAATCTAGCTGAAAAGCATGACATTAGTGGGAGAAGCATCTAAACAGAAGTCCAAGACTGGATTCAGTACGAAATGCAGATTTGTGAAAAGCCTTAAGTAGATAATTGAACTTGGTGACGCAAAATTTTTGACGGAGAGACAGTAATACTGACCAAAAGACCCTGAATGTATGAGAGCTATTCCGTCTCCTGAGGAAAACAAATGACACTCATCACTGAGGTACTTACAGTGGGATGGGCAGCAGCTTCCTGAAAATCAGAAACACAGCTGCCAGCTATGCGATTGTCTCAGCAGAGAGCAAACAATGCATTGCGACTACACATGGATGACCATGCTCGCATTGAGGCTGCTCACACTGTGCTGTTTTGGGGAAAACAGGGAGCTTCTATATTCAAAGTTTTGAAAATGCTTTCCATCATCAGCAAATTATACTTAAAATAGTTAAAATAGAAATAGTTTCTCTAATACAAAGTTATTAGGAAGCCTGAGCTAGGCCAGCACAAAATTTTTCCTTCTTTCTCAAGTAGGACCTTCTTTTCCAGCTTGCTGAAAAAAAAAAAAAGGCAAATCTGTGGAAACCACACATAGACCTCCAAGGAACACCCAGTCCTTTCCCTGACTGCCCTGCCTGTGTGCATAATTCTGTTGGCAACAAAGGGGCCAAGATCCCACTCCACCTACAGGAAATAAGCACAGACCTAACAGGGGAAAGTAAATGAAGGACTGAGTTTCTCTACAGAAATCTCAGCAACAACTTCATTGAGAACACAAACCTGGGAGGAATGGCCGATATCCCCCCCCTAGTGCTGTGCAGCCCTTCAGAAGGATCTCAACAGGTTGGAGAGATGGGCAGAGAAGAACTGCCTGAAATTCAAGACAAATGCAGAGTCCTGCACCTGAGGAAAAGTAACTCTGTGCAAGAACAAGAGGCAATGGGCAGAAAATGATGCACAGGAGTTACACCTGAATATGAGGAAGAACTTCTTTATTGTGTGGGTGATCAAGCATTGGACAGATTTCCCAGAGAGATTGTAGAGTCTCCCTCACTGGAGATATTCAAGAACTGTCTGGATGCAATGCTGTGCCATGTGCTCTGGGATGACCCCGCTTGAGCAGGGAGTTTGGACCAGATGACCCACTGTGGTCCCTTCCAACCTCACCCATTCTGTGATCAGGACAGGACTTTGACTTATGGCTGCAAGAAAGCATCAAGATTATACTTTAATAATTTAGAATTTCAGCTCTGAAATGGATATTAATAATCCCCTAGGTTGAGGTAAGATACAGATAAAACTGATGCACCAGGCCAAGTAAGGAGAAAGGACTTACATCCCTGACTGCCCCACTTCACATGAGACCCCTCTGTGCGAGATGAGCATTTCCATACTCACATTCGGGTTTGCAGATGATGCAGCCTTGGCAGGCAGGAGGGAAGTGATCAGAAAATGGACTGATGGTAGACCAAGAAATAATGGCAGATTTGTCTCACACAAGCCCTGCCGGGGAGACCTCAGTGGATGTCGTATTCACGCCTGATTAAGTTCCTGAGCACTGCCTGGCTCATATTTTTTCAAAGCTCTCCTTTGTAGTGGCTTTTTGCCCATTTCCCCGCTACCAAGCCAAAATGCACTGAAAAAAAAGTCTCTCACAGATTGTCTTTATTCCCTTTAATCCAGCAGAATTATTTAGATGCTCTGGATGAGTGTAATGAGACCTCCTCAAGAAATTCCAAATTAACTCTGAAGTGCTAATAAAAGAAAAACACAAACAAAACCCACCATGAGACAATTCCCCAAATAAGTGATGTCCTGAGACTATGAATTCTGTCAGTTAATTGATCCACCACAGGTGAACTTGAACTATTGCAGCATGTTTCTTATTCATTGTGCCCAGTTATTTCTGCAAGTTAAAAACTTAGGGCACAGTACTGTTTTACAAATTCATATTTACTAATATTTAGTTCTATAACATGCATGCTCACATTTCTAAGATATGCCTTAGATACCTCTATAACCCAATGTTACATATCATAATTACTCTTAAATTTGAAAAAGTGCAAAGGAGACACATACATAGTAGGATACTTAGTCTCTCCAAATGATAGGACCATGAGTAGAGGACCACACTGAAGTAAAGGGCACTTGCCTCTCCCTGCCCATGAGCTGTACTGCTAATGTCCTCCTTCCTCACATCCTTATTCCCCAAACAGTATTTATATAAAAATAACTGTTCTTCATGGCTTTTTAATTACTTCCATTGGCACATCACTGTAGCTACTGTGTTCTTTCTTAAGACCTGGAGAATCAGATGCTTATCTGCTTTTCTACTTTAGCAAGAATTACAGTAGAGACAAGAACATGTTGATGAAAATTGACATGCATTTTTGGGCAATACCTGTTTAAGTGTAATTCTTATTTTGCATTCTCTCCATGAGCAAACACCTAACAAGCATACCTCTGCAACCATGGACAACATTCAATGAATATGCTGCAAATCTGGCTTCAACATTTTCACAGAGGTCTCACACACCATTAGAAGTAAAGGTTTACAGAACACTAGATTTGTACAGAACACTAGGTACTAGATTTGGCCCCAAGACATTAGTTCATCAGTGTTTAAAGATTTATACAGTAAAGTCTTAGTGGTACTTATGTGCTGAAGTCATGACTCTGAAGAGATATTCAACCTTCAGGTAACTGAGAGCTTCAATTAACTGTGGCTCAGAAAATAGGATTTCAACTGTACTGAAGTGTGGAAGAGCTCCAGCAGATCGATTAATCAAGCCCTGCAATGAAGCTAAAAGCATGCCACAGACGTCTCTAAATACTCTCAGCGCTTTCAGGAAGAATCTGGAGCCCTGGGATTTTGATCAGTTCTGAGTCATCTGTTTTTGCTGCCACTTTGTTTGGACTCTACATCCATCAGGATCCACATTGTCTGCCTTTCACATACTGTGGGGTAAGAAAGCACAGTCTATTTCTTATCTGTGCTTTCCCCTCATTTTTGTCTCTAGCTCCTTTCCCGTAGAAGGCACATCATTTGCCTGCCACTCCTCGTTTTCTTGTTCCCTTGCCCAGTTCATTCTGTACCTGCTGGCAGCCTCTGATCCCTGTCTATCTTTCAAATCTGGTCCAAAGAGAATTGGGATACAGTGAAAAAGAATGATGGCAAAAGGAGATTAAATGAATCCAATTACCGGACTCACCCAAAGAGATGGGGAAGTGTAGTTCTTAGCGATAATGCCTGTGTGGGCTGCCCAGAAGGTACCATTGCACAATGGAAAGGAAAAAGGTAGGATTTTCTTAAGAAGAGGTGTAGAGGGAGGGTGGCTTCTCAGAGGACAAAGGGAAAATATGAAGACATTGTTTAAAGAATAGCTTTCTGACAAAGGTGATCTCATGAATGGCAGTAGAAGTGCAGAAAGTGGAGACTTTCCATGTCCTGCTGCACACATAGCAGGAAATGTTACGTTATGTGAACACACCTTAGCCCACATTGACCACTCCAACCTGAGAACAAATTAAGGCAGTAGCTCTTTACTTACAGTGACCAAAAGGAATATTCCCTTTGTACCTGACAGAAGTTAAGACCCTCAAGAGTCATGCAAGTAGCAGACTTGAAACACACTATGAAACATGACTGAATCCAAACTTGACATCTACAAGTATTAAGCCCAAATCTCCCCAGCATCTCCTTCAAGGTAAGGTCATGTTCTTCTCCAAGCCTGTTGCTATAAGGCTCTTGTCCCTTACCTGCTGCCCTTCCCTGTTTGGAAAAGCTGCCCCGAGTTCCTAATATTTGCTGATACTACAATTCTCAAAACAAGCAAATATCCAGCAAGAGCCCAAGTGCCCCTGATGTGGCTCCAGCACAAAGCAGAGACTTTGAAGCCAGGACTCTCCTACAGGAACAGGCAGAGCTTCCCATATGGAAGGTCCATCCCCAAGGAGATGGCATGTCCAGGAGGCACAACCTGCTCTGAGAATCTCTATCAGCCATCCTTCAGTTTTGAGTGCTTAGTTGCTGGATTCACCATTATCTTAACCTGGAAAGTTGACTTTTTTCTCTGCAGCAAGATAACACATGATATTAACTGACTGAAGAAAATCTGACATTCAAAGAACATAATGCACATCATGCCTTACCAGCAACCCAAACCAGAGTGATGAATGGAAAGAGATAATTTGTCCTGAAACACAGAGAGTTTACAAGATTTTATATTTTCCACTGTCACTACACAGTCAACACATGTAAAGAAAAGTCAACATTATGACAAGACATCATGTGTCACCCATCTTACATAGTTTCTTTACAGCTTTTTGGAAATTCAGACTGTTTTTGAAAAGGTGGGCTTTTTTCTTCTCAACAAATGCCTCATCCTTCCAAAGCAAAATGGAAAGCAATTAACCGTTCTGCTTCGACCTACAATAAAAAATTGGTCAACTCACAAAGGTCAGTATCAGTAGCAAATAAATATGTTTAGCCCAGCACTTCTGATCAATGCTCAGAAATAAGCCAGAATCAGGATGAAATGGATGAAAGCCAGATTAGGAAAAAAAAAAAAAAAACAGGACAAAAAAATTCCAATATTTTAAACATTGAAAATAAAGTTTGGCAGAGAAAAATACTACTATCAAGGTGTTGAAGTATCTAAAATCCTAGCTTGCTAGCATACTGATCCATACAATCCAAGTCACTTCAACCTCTGTCATTGACAAATTCAAAGTAGTCTCTTCTTGTTTGCTACAGGTAAAGGTCAAAGCATCATTTCATGAAACTAGCTGCTTCTTTCATGGAAATTCTTGTTGCACATACACAGCTATGAAAAACTGTTTCTCTCTCCTTTTCTTACTCTTCACTGGTGCACAAGCCTTTAAAAATTCCCAGAATTCAACTGATAGTAGATAACTGGATAGTTTAAATACCTGCAGTTAGGAACTACAGTCACTCTTCATCTAGAAGGAACAGAACTGCTGCAGTTCATAAAGAAAAGTAATGTCTTGGTCTAAGCTGAGTTAGGTTTAAACTCTGCAAGCTGAAAGTACTGCATAAAGTCAGATGGAAACAGGAGGGAGCACACTTTTAAGCACCTTCAGGTTCATAGCCCAAGACTGTCATATGAAGAGTTTCCTTCTCTCTTTCCCCTTCTGGAAATCTCTTGGTGGCAATTCTACATAAAATAATTTTTCCTTCTCAATATAGAATTTTTTCCTTCCTAACATTAAACTATTTATGAGATGTCAAAGAATCAAGTCTCCAAAGTACTATCTGCTACTCACTAGGCTGTGACTCCTCAAATTTCCTCTTAGTACCCCTGCAGTAAAACTTGAGCTGTTTCAGAGTACAAAATTATCCTTTTTCATCAAAGGCATCCCTGTGGAGCCTCCAAGATTACCTCATCTACCTCATCTTAATTTTAAGTTCACACAGGCATCAGAGGTAGAAACATCCTGAAAAGGAAGGGTAGAAGAGGATAAATCTCAGAATTCTACTGACCACCTCATCATGTCCAGCAAGATCCTCAAGTGGACAACCATGCCAACAGCTGGGAAAGACCACTCCTCTAAGCAGTTTCCTAGAGTTTTTTCCACTAGTGCCCACCAATTACCATACCATGGGTATTAATCATGCTATGCATGATTGCAATAGCTGGCTTGCAAAGTATGTAATCAGTAGTGGAAATATATTGTATGCACAAATAAATTAGTGATGAATTCTGTACTTTATCGTTCAGATTTATTTCGATTCAGCATCACTTAGGTAAATTTCTCTTCATAGACTTGTCAAATTTCTCTGTTCTGAATAACAAGTCAACAAAAACTTGGGTTTTAGGGCCTAGTTCCTATACAGCAAACATACCCCCCACTGTGTTGGGTACTTCTGTTCCTATTTACATCTTTGCAAAAGAAGGCTGATATTTTTAGCACTGTTATTTCCTAAAGGTATCAGGAAACAGCATTCAAGTTACAATCACAAAGACAGCATCTTCATGTTTTATGCACACATTTCATTTTTCTCTTTTGTAAGCCTGAAGCATGAAATCCACCATAAACCTCTAATGTTTAGCTGTTTATGACTCCCCTTCAGGTCATTCATTTGATTATGTGCTGTGCATCCCAAGAAGGAAGCACAAGAGCTTTCTCACAGGGAAACATGACTGAAACACAATCTTCTAAAAGGTGGCAAGTTGTGCACTCAGGAGCTCTTTAAAAAAAAGGAATAACTCAACTTTTGTGCCCCATGCAGAACTGGTATTTGCCAGGCTATCTCTCCCTGTCATTCAAGGAAGCTCTTTTCTCTTCAGACATCAATTTCTTAACTCACCATTGGTCCGTAAGTTTTTGCTGTTGCATCCTACAGCTCCCTCCTTTTCCAATCAGTCAACTTACGAAGGGACTGTTCCAGGTAGTGTTTCCTAGCACTGTTCTTCCAACTGAGACATTTGCTCCCAGCTGCAGCTTTATGCAATCCAGCTCATGAGCCAGGGAGCTGGGTCATAAGGATGTCTCGTGTCTCCTCAGACTAAACCTGATATCACTTTGGTTCTTTTCCTACTGTTTCTGAGCTTCTTATTGCCTCTCTCCCAAATCACAGAACACAGGACTGTTCTCTAGTTTGGACTGGATCATAGATATTTGCTTTAATGAAGGCAAATCAACCTGCTATTTCTACATAAATTTGAATTCTATCTACAGCTGTGTAGATATATAAAGATATAGAGATACCTTCATATATTGTCCTATTTTATTTGCTGATTTGTCCTCTTTTCCCCTCTGCTTGAAGGAGATGGATTTTTTTCCATATAACTGCCTCTTCTGACTGTGTTCATTTTTGTGCTGAGGTGAGCTTTTACAAACACTACTATTGGATTTGGATTCATACCTTCAACCTGCCAATCAGTTATCACAGCTTCACAGAGTGTGCTCACTTCAGCCTTTACAGAGCCCATCTGAAAATAGATCCATTTAATATTATATTTATACCCTTCTTCCACATTTCCTTTTGTGACTGCGGTGTGTGCAAATGACTGTGTCCTATTGAACAGTCTCCCCAGTAAAACCAACAGATTCATTGCTCCAATTCTGCAAAGAATTTTCACAATTTGTCTGTATTTATTAGTTAACCTAAGTGTAACACTTTGGGTTAAAACAGAAAAGTCTGTATGTATGAGCACAGAGCTGCTTCAGAATATTCTAAATGCCTGAAGTCCAGGAATTTAATTTTCATAGTACAGCAAGCCCAGATCATGAAATAAAGCAATACCATAGCTTCAGACTGCTTTACAGATCTACCAGTTTATGGTTGAGACCCAACTCACATTCATCCCTTTTCTGAGATCCAATCTACATATTGAGCCTTCTGAAAAATTCTAAACCATCTATTGTAAATAGCAGCTAACATCCATCTGCTTCAGGACTCATGTAATGTAACTATATCATGTTAATACCATCTACTTCTAAACACCTGAAAAAGGAATTAAGCTTCCACATTAGAAAAGAAAATCCTTAAGAACTGCTAACTCTAATCCTAAACTCAGCAAGGATGTAAAAATACTATTCACCTCTTTGCTCAACTCTCAGTCTGCACAGAAGACATTTTCTTTCTACTTAGTTGCAGAAAGATGGCACAGTTGCAAAAGGTCAAAGTAGAATGATAAAAGGAGACTTGAATTTGAGTCCACACACACAGCTACTGCAGTAGAAGACAGAGCAATTTTCTTGCTTGTGTATTTGTATTTATTCTGTTTTACATGCTTCAAAAAAGAAAATGTTCCAAAACACACAGAGCTCTTTCCTTATACATATTCATTTAATTCCCAGTGACTGACAAAACATCCTTGTAATTGAAACACAGGCACTAATAGGCCAAGATCCTTGGCCGTCTCAGAAGAGAGGCAAGATAACAATGTATTGTTTTACCTGCTCCGGGAAGATGCTCTTTCCAGAATAGATAACTCCCGTTGATGCATAACGCAGAAAGTTCATGTTCTCACTATCAGAGCATCTCTTTCCTTTACAAAAGCATTGATGTTTCTCTGGACAATCCAGACAGTACCTTTCACTGACCCTGAATTCCCTTTACAAAAGTATTTGTGATGGTCATGCAGGTGCCTTAGAAACATGTGGAGACACAAGCATGAAGAAGGAGGAGTTAGTGGCCCTGTGTCTCCATCCAGCTGAGGTTGTGATGTGCACAATCTTTCCCCATTGCAGGCTCCACAAGAAAATGCTCATGCCAGGAAGAATTAGCTACTGCAGATCCAGATTATGTTTTCAGTAACTTTGATCTTACTACTTTGGTCAGATCAGAGACAGAAACATGATGCTCAACATCAAACAGCTTCAAGCCCAAAGATGGCCTGAGAATCTGTAATTTACTGGGCCCCTTCCACCTCTCTCTCAATATCAGCTGACTCATAAAACCTATCACCTCTCCTTAGAAAAGGGAATACTGAGCTGAACAGACTGAAGAGGCTTATTTTTGAAGTCTCATGGCAGCCTAGTAGCCTCAGCTGAAACACTGGAAGAGCCATTTACACCAGACAGGAACATATAAGAGGAAATGGTAAGACCACAACTTCCCAGCCATGAGGTTCAGTTCGTTCTTACCACCTCCTATACTTAGTTTCTCTTTTTGCCAAGTACCAAGCTTCCACTAATTTCTGTCAACTTGTCAGAGGAAGTTTATTGCACTCTGCACCTGGTTGGAAAGACTCAAGTTTCCCCATGGGGCCTGGCAAACACAACCAGAAAACAACCACAGCTGTGTCATCCTCTGCAGCATGGAGGCAAACCTGCCATCCTGGAGTCTCATCCAAAAGCAGTAGAGGTTTTTCAGTGGATTGATAACTGGCTTCCTTCCATTGAACTGTAACCTAAGGCTTTACCTAGCTACTATGTAATTGTGCTTTTTTATTTAGACAGGAAAGACAATAAGAGAATTTCAGAATAGTTCAGATTGAGAAGGATCTCAAAGATCATCCCATTTCAACCAGCCTGCCATGGGCAGGGACACCCTCCTCTGGACCAGGTTGCTCAGGGCCCCATCCAGCCAGGCCTTGAACACTTCCAGGGATGGAGCATCCACAAATTCTCTGAGCAACCTGTTCCAGTGCCTCACCACGCCTTACAGTAAAAAAGTTCTTCCTAATATCCAATCTAAACCTACTTTCTTTCAGTTTAAAGCCATCACTCCTTGGCCTATCACTAAATGTCCTCATAAAAATTTCCTCTCCCACTCTCTTGTAGCCCTCTTTAGGTAGCAGAGGTGCTATAAGGTTTTCTTCTTAGAACCTCTTGTTCCCCAGGCTGAACACCCCAGCTGCCTCAGCCTGTCTTCACAGGACAGGCACTCCAGCCCTCTAATCAACTTGGTGGCCTTGCAACTTGACTCATTCCAACAGGTCCAAGTCCTTCCTGTGCTGGGGACCCCACAGCTGGATGCAGCACTCCAAGCAGAGTCTTATGAGGGCAGAGGGTCTCAGTACAGACCACTGAGGAACACCATTTGTTCCTTGACGTCCATTGGGACTCTGAGCTATTTGACCCTTTGCATGCAACAGTCCAAACAATTCCTTATCCACTGAACAGTCTACCCACCAAGTCCATGTCTCACCAATTTAGAGAGAAGGATGTTGGGGGGCCATGTCAAAGGCTTTACAGAAGTCCAGATAAATGACGCTTGCACCCTTCACTGATGGAGTCACTCCATCAGAGAAGGGCACTGGGTTGGTCAGGCGGGACTTGCCCTTGGTGAAACTCTGCTGGCTGTCTTAAATCACACAAGAGTGTCTTGCCCCATTAATGATTGGCCACAGAGCTGCCAAACTGGCAGGGCTTTCCCAGGGTCACACTATTTTCTGCCCAGATCTTCATTTGTGGTGCCCTTAACTTACATTTTCAGCTTTCATTCTACCATCCCAAGAAAAGTTTACAGATACATTCTAAACAACTGGTTGTTATTTTAGGAAGCACTTAGCAGCTGTTATTTAAGCAGTGAGGAACTGATCCCTCCTTTGAGCAAACACAGCTCTCACTGACTGAAATACACTTCTGACAGTGACTCGTTTGTTTGTTTGTCTCCAATAATCTGCCTTACAGTATTACTGCACCATGATACCATTATAACAAATTAATTATTTGCATGGCATAGTTTTACCAGATTTTGAATTTTATATAAACATTTCATACACACATGCATGCAGAGGCCCAAATTAATTAATGAATTTCCGGCACTTAACAAAGGTACCTCACAAGCTTTGTTTCCCTACAGGCTCCCATTTGTCGTTGGTAGAGCCTGTGAAGGCAGCTAGAGATAGGCACATTCTGAAGACAAACGTGGAGTCTGATCATTCCTGTTGCTATCTTTCCAGTACCTACTTAGAGGTGCTTAAAGCATCTACAACACTGATTTATTCACCTCTGTAAAATACTTGAGCTTACATAGGGTAATTTCAGGTCTTATCAAACCAGATTTTTTTCTTTATCTAGCTTTCCTTCTGGGCAACAATAGGCACTTCATGCCTCTGGGCAAAATGACAGTTGAACAAAGATACCAGTTCTCATCTGTGTGTTGGGAACTGTCCTGTATTAAGACTAGAAAAGAATTCCTCAGTTTTAAGTAAAATGATTTGATACTGCTTACACTGGACACCAGAAATAACCCTCTTCAAAAGTCCCAAACCTTAAATTCTTTTTAAACCATCTTTAAAATCTGCTGAACAAACAGAGCATCAGGTGACCCACAGCAAATAGAACCAGAGAGGCACCATATGTTTTCTTGTCCATGTTTATGTAAGATGCTTAAGAGCTGTCATTTTCGTGCCTGAATTGTGCATCTACTACTGGCAGTCCTGGAGACATACACTCTGGTCAGCTATCCATTCCTTTTTAGATGTACAGAAACCTGCTGCATACCATTCTATGACAATCACTAGGTATTAAGCAATACACTATTGGTAGAATGAGTAGGAATATAAGTTTTTGTCTCCTGCTAAAACAACCTAAATATCATTCCATAATATAACCAGGCTTGATACACGCAACAATGAACCCATCACATTACACAGAGACCAAACAGCACTGTCTGAACAACAGTTCACAGCAATGCCAAGGTGTTCAAAGTGTTAACATTTTCAAATATGCTTGTTTTGCATAGGCTTGTACTAACTTAAAAGCTAGATTACACTGCAGCTAAGCAACTTGCTTCACTGTATCTTCACTTTCTCTGAGAATTCCCACAGCTGCAAAGATATGCAAAGTTAACTTAAACATTACATAAGCAAAGGGAACTTTTAAATCAATGTGCCTCAGCCAAGGCAATGCTGCATGTGTTGCACACAGATAAAAGTTCTAGCAGCATACATCTGTGCCTGAAAAGAAATGGAGGGTGACTTTTGCCATCCCATGCTTATAGTAGTTTTCTTGGATATTTCCTATGTCTAAGTCACTCTTCTGAGTCACCTGCACTTAGACACTCTGGCAGCACAGTACAAGATGCAAAGTTTTGCACTGCATCCACAACACTGACAGATTTTCCTTCCTTCTCCTGCTGAGTTTACAATGACCAGATATAAAAGAATAAGGAGCAGCTTCTTATGCATGAAGCAGCCCCTATTCAGCAGCCTTCCCTCACATTTTCCCTGGTACAGCCATGTGATGTAAAAAGTTCCAAGGGTCTGGCTAAGAGCAGACTGGACATTATAGGACGCTGAAAAAAAAGTGAAGCTTTTCTACAGAGCTGCATGAAGATCTAGCAGTCAAAAAGCAGAGGATGTTAGAAATTCTCTCCAACTCTCATCCTGGGAGTACTAGAACTAAAATATCCACTAGACTACATTAGCTCTCTCAAAGCAATTCTAAAAGGCATTGAGACTGATGGATAATACAAAGAATAAAAATGTTCAGTTCCCCTGAACTTGCCAGATAGAACTTAAAGACTAACTAGCAAAAAAAAGATAAAAGAATGCAAAAGTATGGACACAAGATGATACATCTAGCTGGAACCAGCAGATTAATAGAAAATTAGGAATATAGTAGGGGTTTTGGCAATTTATGTAACAAGAAGTAACATGCATGCCCAAAGAAAAGTTCAAGGAATGGTCACCTGTCATATTGGGGCACTCAGTAAGTAAAACCACTGGAGACCCTTTTAGATGACCCTCCAGGACCATAAAAGGACTTCCAGTAGGAGGCAGCTGAATGCAAATTAGTTCTAGGGAAAATGGTGTTTATGTATTAGGAAGCACAATGTAATGAATGTGTATAATCATGATGGAATAAATACCCTGTTTAAAGTTTCACAACACACATTCAATTAGAGGAGAGATCCTCTGAAAGTGTCTAGCACTGTAATAAAGAATGCCTGGTTTCTAATCTTTCAAATTGTGTTAGAAAGTTGCTTTTCTGTCTGATTTTGGTATCACTACAACAAGGAAGTGAAGCAAGTAGAAGACAGAACTCAGATGGAGAAGCAAAAGGACCTTCCTAAGTCAGTGCCAAGGTGGCTACATAAATGGGGTTGTTGAGCAGCTGTGGTGCTTCGTGAAGCAATACTCAAACTGATGCAAGTCTTGTTATGAGCCATGCTGGCCTTAAGAGAGGCACAGGGGCCAAATAGTGCAGTGAACTAACACAGGATGATGAAACCTCTGCTTTATTACTAGGTTTGCCATGATCTGTCATATGACCTTGGACATGTCACTCCACTTCTCTGTGCCTCTGACTGCCATCTGGCTGATTAGACTATTTGGTGTGAGGGCTGCGTCTAATTAAAGACTGGGCTGGCAGGTAGCATAAACAGTTACCTATACTGACCAAAGTCATCAGGAAAACTGAAATACAGAGAGCAACTGCATCCAGTCACTTGCAGAAGTGCCAAATTGAAGTGCAGTCAAAAAGGCTGCAGAACTAGGCAGCTCTTAGCAGCAGTCTCATTTGCTCAGTCATCTGTGTCACATGGATTCCCAAGTTTACCAAAATATTTCTTTCAGGGAGCCTGAAGGTCCATCTTCAAGCCAGATACAAGCATTTGTATTTAACAGCATATTCAATAAACTTCTCTGTACAGCACTTAAGAGTGAGTAATTAAAGGAAATATTTCTGCAGTAGAGTTTCTCATTAGCAACCTAATTAGCCTTCTGAAAATAATTAACATTCCTTTCTATAAAGGGAACAGATGACCCATTACATTCATTAGACAAGCAAAACAAATGCTGAAGGTAAGGAAGATTTGTTCAGGGAGACAGCAAGAAAACATCCAGCAACAGTACAACTGAAAAAGAAGATGAGGCACAAATGCCTGTGAACCACAAAGACTGGACAATCCAAGTGTGTGCAGGACTAGTATGTGCATAACTGCCTGATGTGTGCATACAGCATTCACATTAACCATTTTTCCTCTACTGCCTCCAGGACCCGCTGGTAATCTCACTGAGATGCTGAAAAATTCCACCTCCAACTTGTTTTGAAAGCCAGAATTAATCAACCATTCACAGTCAGAAACAGCTCTCTCCAGATGCAAAAATTCCCCAAGGGTCATGTGTTTTGACTATTAAAACACTCTCAAAATGCCCATTAAAATAAAGCATGATTTAATGTCAGATCCAGGGACAAGCGAGTTGATGGCTATGAACAGCATGAAGTTCACCTGTCAAGTTTCACAGGGTAGTGCTTGATCACTTAGTGTACCCCAAAAGAGTTATGCATATGCTTCCTGACCAGTGCATGTGTAAAATCAGTGTGGCTGCAGGCACCAGTGTTGTGGGATGTGTGTGTATATAGACATGACAGAAAACAAAGGACAGAGGTCAATATATCACTGCCTGGTGCAGCAAGAACTGTGGTATCAATATAGTTTGATGCTCTGTTCAGTGCTGAACAACAGATACAGGAGAAATGAGCTGAGCTTCTAAACATCCACATATTCAGGTAACACAGCAAACATAACAACTCATGAAAATGCAGCTGCATTTCAGCAAGTTCCATCTTTGATACATACTTACATTTCCCTGGCAGGAAAGCTGAACACTCATAGCCTTCAAGTGTGATTGCAGTGAGGGCAAAGCTCAGCTGCACAGAAGCTTCCATAGCTACATCACTATGGAAACCACAAATCCATTGCGTGCTCTGTTTGTCTACTTCTTTCACTGATTAAAAACAAACAAAGAAAAGGTATGTTTCCAGTTTATCACCCTTTCACTTTGGTGAAGACCATAGGATGACAAACACATTTTACCTTCTTCAGAAGCAGCCCTTTCTTCCTTGACAGCTCTCTCTGTGAAACCTACCCAGCCTCTCAACCCAGAAGGGCAGTCATCCCCCTCAGCATGCTGCCACCACTTTTTCTAGTGAAGACTCTTCAAACACAGTCTGGGATTTTATCTTAGCCTCCAAAGTTTCCCTCAGCTTCTGGACTAGGACAACTCCAAAGGTGACTCACTCTAGGGCATATCCAGCTGGCTGACATAATGAGAAGCTGAAAACTGTTCTGAACGCAAGCTTCAGTGTCTTGTTTTGACAGAAGTAACATTCCCTTCCTTTGCAGGAAGCTCTTTAAGAACACTTGAAGTGCTCTCAAAATGCAGTAGGGCACATTATAAGACAGCTGTAAATGCAGAGGTTGAACTTTTGCTTTAAGAAGACCATGATTTCTACAACTGTTGCTAGTTACAGGTAGCTTTTGCCACACAAAAAATCAGAATATGTCTCAGCAAAAGCCTAATAGCCAAGAGCAACTCTGAGAGATGCAGAAGTAAAATGGGGGGAAATGCTCAAAAATCTCCAATATGCCATGCACAGTGCAGCCTGGGTATGCAAAATGGCTGAAGGAATCTTCATACCAACTGTGGGAAGAAAAAAGCCAAAAATAGTTAAAACCCCTCTGCATCTAAGTATGTGCATTTTATGCTGAAGAACAGCCTCTGAACAAACCTTCAAAAACACTTTCTCTCACAGTGGAGCACCTCTTACCTGAGCCCAGAGCAGTTCATGGAAGAGTTGGAGGAGAACTGACTCTCTGCAGCTCTGTAAGTCTTCAGTGCCTCTCAAATTCAACTGCCAGCTAACAACCATTACATACCAAAGGCCTACTAGTAAATGAGTTGAGAAAAACTGTGTGTTACAGATGTTCCTAAACAGCCATTTTAAATACACTCGTCTCCACTAGAGCACTCTGCATGGACAGAAAACTCCTGCCTGTGCTCAGGGAACTTTTAACAGAGGACACTTTGGCTTCTCAGCAAGACAGAGCTAGCTACAAACTGGCATAATCTAAGTTCTCTTACAAAAACCAAAGCAATGCTACACAAAACATGCAGCTCTCCCACCTCCCTTTTGCAAAACAGGCCAGAGCAGCCAGGGCTTCCATCTTCCTCCTAACTCATTGCCCTCACCTCACAGACAATTCCAGGCTGGCACTACCAGATGTGCCCCAAGTTCGTTGCTGTTACACGTATTCTTACCAACAGCCCACGGGATGATAAGAGGTTACTTCTGTGTCCTCAAGGATGTCACAGCAATGCCCAAGCCAGTTTAATGAAGGACAAGCTCAACAGTGGTGATCACAGTCTGCAGAGTCTTGTCCCCATGGCTTTGAAAGCAGATCTATCTGCATCTCCAACAGACAGCATCCTGAATAGCCTGAGTGGATGGAACCTATAGGAGGCATTGGGGGAATTAATAATTCAGAGCCTTGTTCTGCTGCCAGTGGAGCTATGTTTTCTTGTGCCCATAGGGCACTCGGTTTTTGTTTTAACAGTAACAGGAGACTTCTGCGCTTCATTGGATGGTTCTTGAGGACAGGCAAAAAGCAACCATTTGTTCTACTCACAGCAATAGTACCATACACCAGAGCAGTTGCCAGACACAGCTTCCTTCAGAAATACTCATGGCTGCATCACTAATATCATAGCTGGACTCACACAAAGCTCAGTCCATCACCAGCTGCTTTCTCGGGAAGCTGCTGACACTTGCTTTGTCATAACATTGCAGCACTAGTCTGGACTTTGACACTTGTAGACCAACTGAAGCTCTGTAATCAGCTACAGCATGGGCAGCAAAATCACAGCTGGAGCTCTAGGCAGGTGCTGACCCTGCTTATCCACACTATTAGCACTGCCACAATTAAGTCTACTACTTTCCTTCAGCATCTGACTGGGTCTGTTCCCCAGTCTCAGAGAGGATCAGGGGTCTATCAGCAAGAATACTCAGAGGAGTGGGACAACAGAATAGTCCAACACAGGATCTCTTCAGCACTGCAACTAGGAGAGGGTAACAAGATACCTGAGAGGGGGCAGACCGAGGGATGACAGTGCTACATGTATCTGAAGTTTATACATGTAGCATCTACATATTCAAAATGAGTTCCCAGCTAGAAATAAAGTACTGTGCACAACCTACCCATGAAATCCTATCCACAATAAAGAAAACAATACTGTAGCCTGAACCACGCCACATACTGCAGACACAAAGAGCGTGTCAAAAATGCTTCAGGGTCTGGGAATTGTTCTGGTCCCACAATGTCCATCCCCCTAACCAGAATCAATATAAAGTTTTGCTCTGGGATATAAATCACCCTTCCAAAATTGATAGCATTTTACATGCACTCTGTGGAAGTCTAACTGATTGCCACAGCATACAGGAGAGTGGGAAGATGAGGCTAAAAAGATTAGTAGAGTAACACACTGGTGAATCAGGTGCAGAGACTGCACTGCTTGTTGGGGCCAGGAATAGATTCCTCATCATCCGATTCACACCTGTGCTTTCACAGGAGAGAGCAACTCTCTGCTCTTTACCTACTGCTCTGGTTTAGCTCAGAGATACTGCTCCACTGTCCTGATTGTTTTAACTGCCTAAGGCTATCAGAGTGTGAGGTTTTAAAGAGACAATAACACTGAAAAGTTTGGCTGTATAAATTATAAGCAATCAGAATGATGTGACTCATAGCAGACAGAAGTGGAGGGTGATGTGTGCAAATGGCAATCTTACACCTCCAGAAAACAACCTGAGGTTTAAACTGATGGAAATAACTTTGCAGTCTACACATTTAAATTTCAAAGGTCCCATCTACAATGCAGTCAGTTCTGTACTCAGAGAACTGCTCCATTTTTCTGGTCTACAAGTGCAGTGCCACCAGTTTTAGCCTCCAGACCTTACCTTTTCCGGGGAGGGATCCTGGAGCTCTCCCACTTTTTGGCCAGCTCCTAATTCACAGCATCCGCAGGTAAACTAGGGTGCCTCCAGCAAGTCCAGGCCCTTTCAGATGCCGGTTGTTTTCAGCCCAGGTGTGTGTGACCAACAGCTAATGCAGCAACCAGACAGCCTTCCTAAACCAAAGAAGCACAGTTTAATCTTTATACAGCACAACGAAGAGAGGCTTTAAACACCGAACGAGCTACGTGTATGGATAGCTTAGCTCCTGTACACTGGGCCCTGGAAGACCTGACTGCTGCAGAGCCCCCACACAGCACCTGCAGCTGCCCCTTGCCCAGGGCGCGCCCTGCCTGACAGCTGCCTCTCCCCGGGTGAGGCTGAGCCTTTCTGCTCTCCACTGTCCTTCTGGATCTCAGCCACAGCAAACACGCGGAGCAGCTTCACTGGAGTCAGTGACCAAAGGTCCACTGCTACCATCTCAGCAGAGGTCTCACTTAACCCTTGGAGGGTCTGCCAGAAATTGCTTTACCTCTCTTTTCCTCATCGGTGTCTCCATTTTTTAAGTAATCTTCACTGCTGACACCTTTCCACCTCCATCCTATCTCTCCTAACATCGCCTCCTTATCTTCCCAACCTCCTCTCATCCTCCCTTCTCCAATCATCACACTTTTCTTCTCTCTTCCTCATTCCAGGACAGAGTGTGGACTTTATGTAAGTAGGCCCTTGCCACTGCCACCCACCCAGCACCCAGCCTGTTCCTCAACACTGGCACTGATGTCCCTGCTCCAGTGATCTGACTGCCTTTCACCTCCATGTTGGGCTCAGGCAGCACAGCTGCATGATCCAAGTGAGTGGAGCCCAGGAGCTGGGGCTCTGCTCTTCAAATGCTGACATTTAGGATGCCACATTCGTGATTTTCACAGAAGTCATGCCTCGAGGTGACAGCTTCAACACACAAGTACCCAACACCTTATGTACATCAGCCTCACAGATCTTACAATCCAAGGGCTGGTCTATACATAGCATTTTTCTGGATTAATTGCAAATGAAGAAGTTAAAGCAAGGACATTTATGTGTCAGACTGTGTAACAAATGAGTTCTTCACATTATCCTAATGAATTTCAGCATTTCTGAGCACCAAAATCCAAGAGGCATTTGAAAGACATTTTTCCTTAATAAACAAAACAAAACACAAACCTACACTGTTTTTATTTAGACAACACTGAACTACAAAACCACTCCAATTAAAAATGCAGATTAAATAACTAATCCTCCCCCCCCAAAATCTTCCTGACAAGATTATTAGAGCAATGAATAGCATAAACCCACTAATTAAATCAATGTAATATGGGTATTATTGAGACACATCTAGCACCTTCTGCCTATGCACTGAAGCTTGCATCTACTCTGAAGTCCCTCCTATCATGAAAAATAATTGCTATTTTACTCGCTATTTGTATATCAGACTGGGAGAGAACTTGTTTGTTGTCTAGCTTTGGTATAAATTGTTGTCACATCAATGTTCCTAAAAATTATTTGCACATAATCTATTTTCCTTATATGCATTTTGCCACAGTTGGATATTTGCCACAGATTTCTACTGAACTATTTATCAAACATATGCAAACAAAATTTCAAAGGCATTTCCCTAGAATCACAAGAACACTGAGAATGCTTTTTACAGTCAGACGTACTTGTCTATAATTTGATATGTAAAAGACTGAGGAACAAAATCATACAAAATAAGCAACTGCAACACACTCCCAACTCCTTTAATGCAGAAACACAAACATTACAAAAGCCTTCAAGCCAACCTAACTCTAGGACAACACAATCCTGCTCAGTCCATCCCTTTCCCTGGCACCAGAGCTCAGGCCACCCATGGGGCTTCACCTGGAGCCAGACCAAGGAACTCAGCAGCCCTCTGAATGCTACCCCATGCTACCCTAAAGCCTGCTAGTTTTCAGCTGTATCATCAACTTTCAGATTTGGCTCACAGCACACAGCTCAGCAGGAAGAAGTTCCCTTTGCACAAAACACTTCATTACTTTGAACTCAAAGTGCTGGAAAAATCATACCTTTGGTTACAAATGTGTCTACACTTGAAAGAAAACACTCATTGAAGAAAATATTCATTAGTAAAGACTATGTCATAATACACGTGAGCAGAGCAGTAGAGCTGAAGAAAAAGATTTGACCTTAAGGCTCACATGATTAATACAAAGTTTAAGCTGTTCAGAAAAGGGTATTTGTTTTGTGTTTTGCATATAAGTGGACTTTCTGTGTCAAAACACTAATGATTAAAAATGTGTAGTGTTTGTAGTAAGGGAAAATCAAACAAAAAACCAGTTAGAGTAGTGTGAACATCCACTTGCATATACAAAAATAGTTAAAAACTAAAATCTCAGACTTCCCAAAACAGCACTTCCTGCTCTGACTGTTCCTCTGACCCAGACACAAACATTCCTGGTGTCAGCAGGATGGAGACTGCACATGAGCATAATCTAGAAGTACTGCTCATCAAATGAGAATACAAAGAAAAGCAAACAAAAAGGAAAGCAAATTCCTAACTGGAAAGTGGTTAGTTGTGCATTCCTTCAACTGTCAATTTTAGTATCTACACTCCTGCATTATTTCTACAGTTCTCTACAAAGAAAGCTCAGGTCCATGCAACTTACTGGTGATAAGCTGTGCAAGAGAAAAATCAAGTCACAACATTGCTCCGTGACTATCTGGGATTCTCCTGGGAAGAAATTGCCAAATTTGGAAAGAGAAAGTGAGCATGTGTCTTCTCAGAAACTCCCCCTGTTTTGGCAGGATTTACACAGAGGATGATGCAGATTTCCCTTTCAACTGAAGTTCCACCATGCCTTTTGATGAGGACTTTTGAACCCGTTCCTACACTGGACTGAAATACTGCAGAGGGATACGTAGGACACAGTCCCCCACCTCCTGAAATGCAAACGTCTTTTGTTCCTTCTGGAACAGCAACAAAATAATTGGAAAACCAACTCTGTAAAGCCATAACTTGCAGTTACCCAAGGAAAACAAGCAATTTCAAGGTTATGTGCATCCTTCCCCAGATATATCCAGGTGGGTCCCTCATCTCTACCGAAAACTTCAGTCAAAGCCCTAAGAAGCACACTTGACCTCTGGAGTTTCAGATTTCTTCTAAAAGCCATGCCACTACCCAACACCTGAAGAGGCTTGGGCAGATGCCTGCATCCCTACACAGCTACAGTCTCTGCAAATGCTTCTGTGGCTATTTATTGCCAAAAGCAAAAATGCATTCAAAATAACTTTCAAGAGTCCTTATTTTTTGCTGTTATCTTGAAATATCTTTGGAAAAAAAATTAAACTCAGGTTTCAAACAAACAAACAGTCAAATTCCCTCATGCTGTCTTACATTATTAGACTATCACTTTTTCCTCTGTGTACACTCATCTCTGCTTATGTTCCTTCCATTCTGCTTCTGCTAAGGCAATGAAAATGAACCAGCTGGATTTACACTCATATTTTCATGAATTACCATAGCTCTCAACATTTTTTAGGCCAAGGGGCCACTGTGAGTGTTTTAATACTTCTCACAGCTTTCCATGTATTACTGTCACTTACCTTTTAACATAAATCTCTCACCCATTTTCTTAATTTTCTTGGTCCCAAGGATGTGCTCTGACCTACTTGTTGTAATCTGTTGAAGCATCAAACACTCACAGACCCATCGCAGGGAATGGTTATTTACTCATATATGTTCACATACCATTCATTATGTTTGAGAGCTCATCTAATGTTGTTGTTGTGTATTTCAGGTTCAGTGAATATTTTTCTCTAAAACAGGGGTCAAATCTTACCTCACAATATGGCAGATTAAGCAGGAGATGAGTTAAAAAGGAGCAACTCTTACAAAATTCCACCTACACTTTCTTTATGAAGGAGTACAGAACACATGTTACATCATGAAAGCATACTCACTGGCTTTTTGGTAATTGAAGACAGGGCACTGTTGCCTGGCAACTTATCTGATTACCATTTTTTCAAGTATCACATGCACACTTAGATATGTTGCATAATAATGTCTCGCTTTTATGCAGCCGAACCCAATGGGAAAAAAAAGAGAGGGATGGGGGCAGGAAAGCTACCAAAATTCATGTCTTTCTTTCCTGGCAAAGAAGTACAAGATAGTAGCTCAAAACCAGGTTGAAACATTAGTATTCCTGAATTTTATTCCTGCTTTTCTGGGCTTGCTGAATGTGCTTACACAAGCATTTTATTTTATCTACTTGTCTGCAAAATGACACTAATAATACCAGCCTCACAGAGACACACTGAAATTCATTAAGAACAGAGAGATTCTCAAATGAAAGAGGCAGTGGAAGTGCTGGTGTTAGCACTTACAGCATTTTAGTACTCCAAACGTTGCTAAGCCATGGTCCTTAAGCGTAGCAAATGTTCATCATTGTCATGACATTGTCCAGTCCTTGTTTCTCAAACCAAGGAAACTACATTTCTTGCATCAAAATGGGACACTTTCCCACTTTCTATGTCTGATATGTAGCTGGGGAAAGAAAAAATAAAACAAAAAACCTACTCCCACTGCCCCACACACAAGGCAGCATACCCCAACTTGGAGTTGCAGCACAAAGCATTATCACAGCTCTTGGAGTTTGTACCATGAAAATCAGCAAGAAATCAGAAAATGTGCATGTATGACATTTTTATAAATCAACTTGCCTTATTTATTGATCTGATCTTTGAAAAACTAATTACGCTGTAGCTAATCTATGAAAGAATTAAGAGTTGTCTTTATGGTGAGTAGTGTCCCATACATTTTGGTGTTTGTAATACAAACACCAAAGTAAGGCATTGTTTCCAAAAGGCTGTAACTATCTAAGAGAAGGACCTGGATTCTAGAGGCTGACCTTTCATACATTCACAATTTATAAGGCAATATAATATAACATAATGAATTGCCTTCTTTCTATGTGCACCTTAGTATTCCACTGCAGAGGAAATGGCTTAGCTGCCCAGGGCACTCCTAATACCATGCTAACCTCTGTCAGCTCAAGTGGCTGAGGCTGATGGTTTGGAAAGTATCTCATCTCCATGGTAAAGTATTAAGCAGCAAAGGAAATCTGAAAGCAACAACAGCCAAGCTCAATATTGCTAAGGAATCATTACATTACCTTCACAGCAGCTCTTCTCTCCCTAGTAGGACATTTAGGCATTTTTATAAACTGCGCCCTACATCCTGAAGCTCCTGTACGAGTCCACTCCCAATTAAAAGCTTAATTGTGAGGTCTGCCTTGGAAAGAACTGCTGGATCAAAATAAACCACATCACATGGTATCTATCATACCACTAGGGGAAACACATCTTAAAACCACCAGAAATTACAAAAACAAATAACTCTTCCTCTAGAACTTACTGGAAGCATCCTTACCGTAAGCTTCTGCTGACACAAAATACAAAGAAAATATGTGGCTCAAAGTGTCCCGTGGGTTAAGCAAGTCCAGCTTTGCTAGGTCAGTTAGCAGGAGAGGAAACAGCCAAATATACCACTATCATCAGGAACACTCTGCCACCAGCAGAGAGGAATAACTCTACCTAGAGCTCTGCATAGACACAGCTCCAGCCAAGATTTCTCAGTCCAGATTAGGTTGGTGGAGCCAAATGAGTTGGATCATCTTCTGTGCATGTATTCTGGATGAAAGAAATCAAAACAGACTCCTCATGTTCAGAAGGCACTTGACAGTAACATAGCACTATGCCAGAGCTACCCATACTGAAGAGAGAGCTTCCCCCTTCAGAAGTACTTCATCATGCTCCCAGCAGAATCATGAAAGCAGGACAGAGAGGTGCTCCACAGAAGTTCTTCATATAGGCTACTTCAAATAAATGACACACCTGAGAGCAAAGATCCAGCAAGGAAGAAGTCAAACAGCAGCTTCATCACGCTATGCTATCAACTCTCACCTAGTGACTACTAATGCTTGGATCTTAGGCAATGAAAGCAGGACAGCAACATTTGTGGTAGGGAGGATTCCCAGCTTTGACAGAAGCATGTGAGGGTGGGGGAGTTTTGAAATAAGGTTGTGGTAAACTCTTGTGCACTGACACCAACAACAATTCAGAACAAAAGAAAGGGTAACATAAAACACTTCCCTCTTTTATGCAATGATTAGACACCTCTGACCTAGTAACTGATAGATATGCTCATTCAGATATGCCTACGAACAAATCGCTATAGCAGTTTAGCTTTTATTTTGCCTCTGAGGACATGTTAATGAGCAGCATGCACCTGCAAAGCTTTTTACACTCATTTTAGCTAGACTGCAAGGTGCAAAAGCTCTGGCTCACAGTAGATATTATTGGGTGTATCATTTACAACCAGGAATGTAGTGCTCTGACTAACCAGAAAGAGAGCGTTGTTCCGAATTGGCACAGATATCGGTAATCTGCTCCTGCAGAGCCAAAGCCTTTGCCCAGTCTGGCTTTCTTTCAAGACCTTTTGTAGTCGCTTGCACAGCCACCTTACCCAGGAGCTCAGGAACCACCGGGATACTCCTGCCTCACCGGGACACTCCTGCCCTGTCTGTGACAAGCAGACCGGTTCGTTTCTGACGTACACGGCTAACCAGCCCTCTGCTCCCTCACCCAGTCTGTACTGAGCCTGCAGAGCTAAAGCAAGCAGCATGGTCAGGTGATAAAGCCACCAGAGAATATTAAAACACATACAGGAAGCAGATTTGAGAAGGGATCATTTACAAATCTGAACCAAGCCAGCCACAAGCAGGTAATACCTTTTATGTTGGAAAACATTAGCTAACTAGATGATCAACCTTCTCTCAAAATAAATAAGGAAATAGACCATACTTCTTCACCTTTCACATCAATTTTGTTTTGAAACAGAACTTCCACTTGTACTGTTCAACTTCATTTCTTTCACTCCAGAAACAACCCAGGAACACCACTGGACACTGCCTCACCTGCAGCTGTACAGGAACACAGAGGACAGAAGTGACCACATATAAGTTTGATCAGGCGCCACTTCCCCATCTGCAGGACATGGCTCTGGCATCCAAAAGCTTAGCAAGGTACTGTAACTGCCAGGGATGTAGGGAGTGCTTTCCACAAGAGGATGGTGAGGAGGGAGAATAAAGGCTTTTCCTACCTCCTGCTAGCAAACAATTTCTTTAAGTAATTGACCCATTTTCTAGAGAATAATTAGCCTAAGGAATGAAGCACTGCTGCCCTTTAATTAGCCACGTTGTTACCTCTCCTCTTACCATGTAATAGCAGGCTGTCTGAGACTGAAAAAAGAAACAAAACAACACAACTTGATTTCATTTTCTTAAAGATGGCATTTGTTGAAGGCAATCCAGAAACAAAGAACCCTAAGGTACAATTTGCGAGAATAAAATTTCCCATGACTTCTATGATTTCACCATCAGAACAAGGTGGTCTCCTCCAATCCACCACTCTTTAAGCCTCCCCAATATATTTTCTTCTTTTTAGAAGCTTTTTCAAGATGCTTTCCAATCATCTTCCATGAGGAGAAACTCCTTTCTGTTGTCAGACAGTTTAACAACAGAAGGGACTCTCTTGCCTAAAACCTAGTCAAATCTCCTGCAGATCATTTTATTAAGATTTCATGCAGTTTCTTGCAACACAGCTCAACAACTTGGATAAGGATAGAAGTTCTTTAGTCTAAGGATAGTAGATGTGCATACCATGAACAAGGAGCACAAGAAAGCACACCAGCACACCACAGCCAGTGAGGCAGCTCCAAAACTTGCAAAGGACTCTTCAAACAAGTCTCACGGAGATGACTCTTAGTGGCCAATCCCATGCTGCACAAAAAAGAGAAAACCCACAAAGCCCGGCCCCAGACTCTGCAATAATTACAATTCTGAGGATACAAACAAGACTTGCCATCAAAGCATGTGATGATAGCAAAAAGTTGGGGGTTCCCCAACCTCCCTCGCAGGAAGAGTGCACACTTTCCTCTCCTCCTCCTCCTCATTCCCCCTCCCCAGACCTTCTTCTTCTTGGCATGCTCAGTCCCCAATCACGGTTCATTTCTAATGCTTTGGAGGGAAGCAAAAATTAAATTAATCTGACTAATTACACCATGAGAAGAAACTCCCTTCCTGGACACAATGCAGTGCCTGCCAATTGCCCTGAAACACCCAATCCAAGGACAATCATTGTCTTAACCAAGCAGACAGGTATTAAAAGCACATTTACAATGCTGGAAAACAACTCCTCTCCCCATTTCATGATGTGTGGGAATAAGTAGATCCACAAATTACAAGGGATCCCTACATCTTTATTCCTAAAAACATCTCCAAGATGCTGAATAAAGTATAGATTGTAAAAAGATATCTTAAAAGACTCCACATGCTGTTGAGTTCATCACCTTATCCAAATACCTCTTCCTGCCTTATACTCTAAACCAGAAACTTGCATCTCCCTTCAAGGTTAAATTTGCCTTTCACTGTTTGGCACCACATTATATTATGACGTTGTCAGCAAAACTGCAGAGTCCCCACCACCAGGTACCATTTCCATATGGATCCAGAGATGTAGGTTACCCTCAACCCACACATCTGTGCTATCCATACCTCTTTCTTAGATCCCGTTTACCTCACTTCTGTAAACTGCCATGGGATCTTGCCATAAGAACTGCAAGGTTTGAACTCTCCAAGGAAGTGTTTTCAAGGAAGTGTCAGCCTTCAGTAGAGTGGGAACAGCATTACAGACAAAGGCTATGGACATGCTGCCAGAGCCTCAGCAAGAAGTTATGCACTCACAAGCAGCACTACCTCAACTTCTGCTTGGCCCTCCATTTCCTTTCCACCAGACTATGCTATTCAAATGCTTTTTGAATATTCCTGTGATCAGAGATCTCAGAATGTTTCACATTGAAGCTGCTTCTAGCACTTTTGCTGAGCTTTCTTTAGGAAGCTGCTATAGCTACTAGTTAAACCAAACGATTTGGAGTTAAGTCTTGTGTTTCAATTTGACAACTACCTGTGAAATGACATTTTCCTGTACCTCAGTTTCCCCTTCTACAAACAGGGAAACACCCATGTTCTTCAGTGGAAGCCTCAACAGAGAAGTATGGAATCCTCAGATATACACACCAAGAGCATGTATTTCTCAGGGAGAAAATACCTACTTTCAAATTTAGTAAAAAATCTTGATTTATCCACAGCAGCAAGCTGCTGTCACCTAACACAGGAAAACCAACATTTCTCCATGGAATAAGTCATACCTTCTCACTGGGACAAAGTGCTGGGATTCAAGAAGGACCTTCAGAATGTGTCGTTGGTACAAGAGTACCTTACAGATTTCCTACATAGTTTTCCTCAGTGCTGGCTGAAAGTGCCTACTGGCATTATGGACTCCACTGTCATTAAGTCTTTCTGTTCTGTTTCCTAATAACTTCTGGCAATTTTTGTTTTCATGACTTTCTATTTACCACCTAACAGTAGCTAGCCCCATCTCTAACTGATGTTGTACATGTATTAATGCATTTGTGCTCCTGAAAACCACAGAATGGAGCTCTTTGGGCAATCTGTTCTTCTTGCAAATCTCCAATGCACACAGCTCTGGCAGTCACGGAGATGTTACCATCTTGACAGTGAAAAAAGTCAGCTCCTGCAGGGACTGCTTTTTTTCCTCAGAAATAAGAGAAAACAAGACAACCCTGTCAAGTAAACTATGCCAGAGAACAATAAAAAGTATTTAACATAACAGAGTTTTACTGCATCTGCTGTGTATTTATGAGGCTTAACAAGTTTGTACATCCCCAGTCGTTTTGGACTAGCATTGTGAAATGCTCTCTAGGAAGTCCCAGTATTACGGTCCAGCTTAAGATGAGCAGGATGGGGCAGCTTCTCCAGCATCCCTGCTCCTAAGCATCCTAGAAACAATTTGCAAAACCCTAGAGAAAATGAGTAAATGGGGGACAGAAAGAATCAGATTTTCCATTTTGCAAAAATTCAGCTATTCTGCATATTTTCCATACCAAAAATGGAACAAGAGCAAACATCTTGAGACTAATTTAAATTGAAAAAAAACCCAAACCACAAAACAAAAAAGAAAATAGAAAGGAAAAAGCTGTCATTTTCAGCTGACTGTACTAACTGTATCCCTAACCTCTGCCTTTACACACAGGAGTAATTCACAAGGTTGCAGAAAAGTCACTGAACGGACCAGAGCCAGTCCCCACCTCCCAGTTCTGCTCTGCAAACGCTGGGCTCATTAAGAGCTATTTCCCCTCGACTGGAATAAAGTTTTACAGAAATCAATACAAAAAGATGTTTCGAGCGATTTCTCTCCTTTTCGTGAAGAAAGGAAAAAGAAAGAAACAAAAAACCAAAGGGCACTGTCCAGTGAAAAGCAGCTCCGATTTCAACAACCCTTCCACCCTGCTTTCCCAGAGCCCCGAAAACTTCGCAGCCGGTGTCGGGAGCTCCCGAGCAAAACGCCCCCGACACGGACCGCGCTGTCGCCCTGAGGAGCTGCGGGGGGCGGCGAGGCCCGGCCTGCGGGGGCTGCGCCGTTCCCCGGGAGGGGGCGACACGCCGCTGCCCGGTGGCCCCGCGGGGCCCGCCGCCGCCNAGGGACCTGCCTGCCCCGGAGAACCGGACTCTGCCGGTGCGGGCCGGTGTGTGCTCAGGTGAGCGTCGGGAACACCCTGCCCTGAAAGCTCCCAAACGCCTGGAGTGTTGGCTCCGGCAGGGAACACGATGTGGCACAGCGCGCCTTGGCTGGTGAGCCTGTAATACGAGTTCTTCATATTTACTCCTCCAAAGAAATCCGTAACAAAAACAAATAAACACGCACACCCCATCAGCTGAGGGATGTAAGCCCCGTGCGCCTGTTGTTGGATCTGGACGCCGACAGGACATCCCTGCAGTGCAGGAAATCAAACACAGCTATCAAAGGAAGTATTTGTCTGCAGCTTCAGTATTAAAATAGGGAAACATAATCTCTGCAAAATGTGTTTTTCCACCCAGAAGGATCTCTCCAGATTCAGAGAACTGCCCGAGGAGGAATAGTAAGAAAATAAATTTGAAGCATAGGTAGTAAAAATAAATTAAAATCCTTTCTCTGGCTACATTAACACTTTGGCAGCACAAGAACACAAGAAAGAAATGCCTTTCTTTGGCATGAGGAATCAGGAGAGTGCAGTCCTGAATCAGGGCTTGCAAGCAAACAAATGTCCCCTCCGTACCTCTGGCTTCCCTCTGAAAAAATGGAGGTAACAGCAGCTCTCTGCAGTTAGGTGTAGCTGGCTAGTGCCTCTGAAGTGCCTTATAGTCTGCAGACAAAAGTGAGCGAGGTTTTTAGTTCTGTCCGTTTCCAGAGAAAGATATAAACATATTCTGGGATAAAATGGTAACCTGAAGTGATACAAACGCAGAAATGGCAATTGATCTTAAGCCCAGAGAGCTGTCTTTAACCAGCACCCTGCTTTTCCTAATGAGTTACAGACTTAGGACTCTTGTCTGATCTTCCCAGGCCTCTGATGCAAGTGCACATTTTCTTTCTCACAGGCACAAGGATTCCTGGTCTATCCTCCACCTTCTGTAGTACCAGAAATGATGAGCTAATGCTTTTATAAGAATAAGGATGTTTTTATGACCTGTGTTTAATGACTCAGCATTTCTGGTTTCAATAATAAATAGTCCCAATAATGAGGCAACACCGGATCTGTGCAGGCCCCGAAGCAATTACAATGAAGGCTTCTCAAGATGTCTGGCAGCAGTGACTCTGTTAAAGGCAGGTATTCTGCTGAGAGGCTGCTCCCTCAGCCCCAGACCTGCCGGGCCAGCAGACGCTGCACAACCAGCGCGGCCGCGGCCGTGCACAGCTCTGCGTAACGCGGGGGTGCCCGGGCTGCTGGCTGGCGTTCCCTCGGCGCTCGCCCGGGAGCTCTGTGTACAAACCTCTGTAGCTGTTCCGAGGATGCCACAATGCAGCAAACCGGCCTGTCACCGAGTCACCTGATTGCACAATCTCACTGTGTGAGAGCTGGAGATGCCGAAAGATGGAGCGTTTTAAAGGGGAAGTGGAGAATAATGCACAGCTAGCCCTACCTCAGCAGCCGAGCTATGCAAGCTAGGGCAGCGCTGAGTGAGCTGGTGACCTCAAGCTGGATGAAAAAACCCACACTTGCTTTGTACAAATTTCAACAGAGCCAAGAAGAAAAATGGTAAAATAGCTAAGGTTTCTTTGATATTCTAAGAAGCACCTTTAAAATACCGTATCCAATTAGGCAGTTGGAGAAGACAGCAGCCCAAAGCAGTGCTTATGTATTTATTGTGAAATAGCATCCTTTAGAAAGCACTGAGGACCATGCTAGAGATGTAGTCAAGAGAGTATGAGAGAGATCATTTCACAGTATGAGACAGCGTGAATGTTTCACAGTATGAGAGGAGAGAATGCCTTACAAGGAGCAGAGGAAAGGTCAAAGGGAGAGGAAGAAGAGAGCTGAGAGATACTCACCTACGAGAAGGAGAAATCAACAGCCAAAGATGGATCGGAAAAAAAGAGAAGCACGTGTAGGGAATACATAAATCTGTATTCTCCTGTCTAGTCACATCATGCAGAGAGAGGAAGGAGGAGGTAAGGATAAAGGAGAGGGCTCCCAGAATGAGAAGAAAGGAAGGAGGAGGCAGTAAAGTAGGGTGAGGGGAATGAAAACATTGTACTGTGTTGAGGGGACAGGCAGGAGGGAGAAATGTCAGAGCAAGCACCTGATGGTGGTGCTGTACACCTGAGAGCTTGTTCAGCTCTCCCTAGCTGCATTAGCTGCTCCAGAAGAGCTGTTATTATTCTGGTCAGCCTTATTTCTTTTAGCCTGAGCTAGTAAAGGAAGAGAAAAAAAATGAAGTTGAGATTATAATACCGTGAACGTGGGAGTAGGATGAAGACTGGGGACAAAGGCAAGACAATTTCTAGAACTGCCCTTTTGGCAGGCGTTCACAAGGAAGTTTGAGCTCTCCAAGGCCTGGTGCTGGGAGTGAGCACCATTCTCTGCAGAGCATCCAGGCTTCTGCACAGGAAGCTGGGTCCCAGATGAAAAGTATTTGTGATGACATAATTGTTCTCTAGTCCCTCTGCAGCCTCTTGTAAACAGGCACAGGGAATGCAGCTGATGTTATTAATGGTCTCATAATCCCTTCATGTGTGTGTTGCCTTTTTCTGAAATAGCATAGGTCTTATATAATACCTGATGTAGTTCCTCTGTATGTCTGCCCGAAATCTGTTCAGATGTTTCTGCCAGCCTGTCTGGTTCTGGAAGGGTTTCTTCATTTGGGCCCAGCATAACACCTGACTGTATGGAAACATCTTGCAAAGTGGCATAATCACATTTGTTTGCTGCTACACTCCTATACTTGGACATGGTAAGGAGGGCAGTGCAGCAATACCCAAGCCAGTTCTTCACTCATCCATTGCGTGACAGGCAAAGCTTAATCCCTCACTGTAATTTGTGTTTTATTTGTGGCATGTTGTTACACTGGAAAAAAAAAAAAAAAAAAAGTCAAAAAGAATGACTTATGTCTTCAGGAACACTTTAATGTGGTCATTACACTGGTATCTGAGTACATGACAAATATCACTGCCACTGTATTCATTCCCAGTGAGGTAAGATCTCTGCAGATTGGGCTTTGAAGTTCAGACATGTTTCAGTTGAAAGGAATCCTAAATTTGAGATTCACAGCATCTCTCCTTCCCCAGAGCATTTAGTTTTATATGGCTCCTTATATTTAAATTCTAGTTTAATCCAGTGGATGCTCATCCCTTCTGCAAATCCAGTCCTGGTCTTGAAAAAGGAGCACCTGGAAATTAGTCTTACTAGTTTAGTCCAAGTGAGTTGTCTGACATTGCTTAGGAACTAATGAGGAATAGAATCCATTTTTCCAGAGCAGGGTTTAACTGCTGGGCTTATTAAGTCCTCCTTAGCCTAATTTCTTGATTCACTTTCTACATGCTAATGGGTTCTGCAAAAAGTGAAATGAGATTCTCACCTTATAACACTCCTCATTCTCTACACAGCCCAGCCAGTGTTTTGAAGGAAACACCTATAATGAAAAACTTCATCACGATTGTTTAAAACCTCTCAAGAGGGAGTCAGGGTTTTTCCCTCCCTGGGGAAGTTTGGCTCTTTCTGTCCTGTTTTCCTGAGGAGGCCCCACAATTGGAAATTGGGAATTTCATCTCCCTGTGTATATAGAGTAAAGACTAAATGCTCCATATTTATTTAATAACCCCCTATGGATGTACATCCAAAACATGGGCTTCTCTGACAGGAAACTGAGGAACAAAGAACAATCTTTAGGCTCACAAGGAAATTAAAGAAGGAACTATTTTTTTTTTTTTTTGCCTGAAGAGGCCCCAGCCACTGTGGTGAAAAATGTTATTCAAATCCCTGAAGTAGGAAGTGGATTTTGAAGAATACCACAAGTCATGTACTGTTTCAGATCAGCTTGCATATGTCTTCATGCAATACTGTGAAAACGGCTTTCTTTGTCTCTTTTTCCTTGTGGTGCAGGTAGAAAAAATACAAGCCATGGATTTGATGAGGCTTTTGAAGAAAACATGAAGGAAATTTTCAAACGTGGTTCCTCCAAGCTGGAGTAGATTCCCTGAAATGATGGCTCCTCTCTTTCTTTGCTTCTGTCAGGAGCTTGGGGTTTTTTGTTTGGCTCAGATACTCCTGACAAAGTACTTATTCACAAAGGGATAGAGGCAGAAGTTGAGTCCATGAAGGTTCTTAGCCTATCTCTGCCCAAAATTGAAGCCATTGAACATTTGTTCTTCTAATGGTGCGTGTGCCAGGCTCTGTCAGTAAGGTGCTGTCCTTGGGATCAGCTTCGAAACATTGAAGGCTAGATGGCAATCCCCAAGGAAGCCAGGGCTGGTTTTGAAAACTCTAGGCTTTCTCTCTGGGACTGCTGAAATAATTTCCTTACCCAGAACATTTTCTTTCCTTTAGATATAGATCATAATAGTAAAGCTTACATTAGTATTTAGCTTTTCTTTCCTTCAAAGCATTTTTCTGTAATAGATACCTGCCATGCCTTTTGGCTTGGTAAGAGCTTGGCTCTGAAATTAAGCACTACAAATAGGAAATTTTTACTCCTAAAAGATGTGGCTGAAGTGCCACACAGCAAAGCATTTCCCTGTTTAGGAAAGGCCTGTCCATGGGTGTTCCTATTCAAGGTATCCATGGGAAAAGATGTTAGTAAGACGTTATTTCATAGAGACTGTTAAAGCTTGTGAGTTTCCTCTGGGATGTTTGGGGATCACCTTTTTGGACTGATGGAAAAATTGCTTAGCAGAGCATTAGTGTCCTTCATTACCTTCTGCCACCTTTGCCTTCATGTGGGTTAGATGCCAGACAGGTCCTTTGGAACAGAGCAGCCTGAAATTTCTAGAACGAGCAGCAGGCAAGATTTACCTGAGATGTGACTGATATCTGACTAAGTTAGCCTGTATTTTCTCAATTTTTAATGACTATACATAGAAAGAATCCTTCATGGTTTCTATTCTAGATTCAAGGGCAGAAGAAAAGCAAATATTATATACGTGGAAATTACAGGGTTTGATAGGAACCCTGTTTCCTCTTATTTTGCCAGGTTCAGTAAAATGCAAATATAGTTTTGGGGTGAGAGAAGCCACTTTACAAACCTGCACATGTACAGTCCAACTTCATCCAATAATCTCTTTCGGGGAGATGCGTTTCCCATTAAAAATGGCAGGAGACTGGGGGCTTGGGGACTTGGGTTGTACTCACAGACATGCTTCAGGCCTTCCCAAAGCCCTCAAATTCACCTCTGTTTTTTCTGTTTCCCCAGGTGTAAGAGAGGGAACCCATTTCCTTTGCTAGAAGGCTTTGAGACAAGACAGTAGAAAACAGGATAAGCAAAAAGGTGTTACATTTGAAGAGTTTCTAGAATGGCAAACAATGTGATGCTAGCACTTCACTGAGACATTTTGTAACTCTGAGCTAGCTGAGGATCTGAGACAGAGAAGAGAGATCGCACATGATTCACCTAAAATGCTTTTGAATGTCAGTGCCAGAGATGGGATAATTATAATAAATAATTCTTTTTCATAATGTGTCTCCATTACATATTATTCTGCAAAATATAACTGAGACACTAAACATTTCTGGAACAGTAGTTTTTATTTATATGAGGCGACGTGCAAAGTGCTCTGATCAACAGTAAAATGACAAGTGTCTGCTCCAAGTCACTTACAATACATTTCTCAAACATCAGTCAAGTAGTGATAATAAACCAGGGATTAGAGGGGAATGGATAACAGGAAGTGATGGAAAAAACAAGGGTTACAATATAAAAACAAAGATAAATGAAGATGGTTGAGAGAAATTACATAATAGGAATGAAACTGAAAAAGTGTTCCTTTGAGATTTGAAATGATGTGGAGAGTGGATGTGTCAAAGGAATACATAAAATGATTCAGAGATAAAAATCGTGGCTTGACTCTCTACTTTCATGTTTCAAAAATCCACAATGAGCTGCTTAAGAACATTCCCCAGGCCAGGAGCTTTTTGAATAACAAAAATATCTGAGAAGAAGCCAGGTTACTTAGTTATCATAGGTGCATGTCACAGCCAAGGACATTTCTAGACAGAGGAAAGAAAGAAAAAGGAAGTCATCCAGCAAATTGTATTTCCTTTGTACTATGCTACTCCACCTGGTAAAGGGACCATATACTGGAATATCTAAGGAGAGAAAATCAGTAATGGACTTTTACAGTCCCCCAGTTTCCATCCTCAGTTATCCTGGCAACTTAAATTCATCTTGTTATCATTAAATTGTACTACTTAAAAGTCCAAACAGAGAGGAAATTGTGTGTTTATCTACTGCTTCTTGACATCATCATAATAATAAATAAATTTATATCCCTTCTACAATGTAGTGGATCTCAGGGATTACTATCACCTATAATGACCTCTTACTTTCATAGACCATTAATTTTCATTGATATATTCCAGTATTAAAAGCTACAACTCATTCTTGACAATTTGCAGTTGGCTGTAGACCAATAAAAAATGTCTCATTTTGATGAAGACATAAGGAGATGAAGAATTTACCACATTAGCTTGTTCTAGTGGTTAATCATTTTCAGTGTCTCATTCTTCACTTGAATTTGTCTGGCTTAATAGTTCCTCCACTCAGTCCTCAGTACAACTTAGTCTGCTCAGAGCCCTTTCCTGCTAGTATTTTATGCCTCCATCTGTACCAATTCATTAATCAAGCCATAAATCAAGTCATCTCCTTTTCAGTAAGTCAGACAGGTTGAGCACTGAAAGATTTCTACAATAAGGCATTTTCTTTAGATCTTGAATAATTACCAAGCTCCCTTTGCTCCTTCCCCAGCTTTTCAGCAACCTTTGAAAATGAATATCCTGCATATGATTAATCTAATGAGTGCCACAAAGGGAAGAACAGCAACCTGGTACTGGTACTCACTATTCCCATGTTTATGCATTCAAGGATTGATTTCACCCCTTTTGCCACAGTATCTCACTGGAATGAAATTGGTGCATACTCTGATGATCCTGATCCTGGAAAAGAGTGCTGCTTTTTCCAGGGTAGAGTTTCTGATTACACATCTCCTAATCTCCTGTCTGGTTCCCACATGCATAATTTTGCATTTGGCTATAGTAAAAAAGCCTTTTTGCTTGAACATGAAGGTGATCCTTCCAGCCCTATATAAAGGCTTTCCCCTCATTATTGCCATTCCACCAGGCTTCCCAATACCTGCATATTTTATCAGCAGTGAGTTTCTGTTTACTTCTAGGGCAATGATGGAAATGCTGAATAGCACTGAATATAAAATTCATCCTAGTACTACTTCCATGGGTTTTGCAAAGCACAGGTGACATGGCTTTATTTTTTACTATGTCCAGCAGACAAACGTGTCTGGACTGTTTTCCTTGTGCTTCAACCGTCCTGTGTCCTGTGTATTTCTCAGAGAATGAGAGTCATCCAGGTGCAGATATCCAGTGTTGCTCCTGATCCTGATTATTCAGTGACAAAACAATTTAAGAAATAAAATCAAGCAGGACTCACAACCCATACATGCATTCACTAATGTCCACTCAGGACTTTCTGTTGGTTACCATGTTATGTCTTCACAGAACTGCAGAAGGTAGGGCTAGAAAGAACTTTGAGAGCATCTCTAGCCATCTTCTTGCTCATGGCAGGCATGCTTAAATTATTCTTGCCTTCTTTTTTTTTTTTTTAATTTACTTTTTAATCAAGATTATTGTGATGCTGGAAAATACATCTCTTGATTTTCTTATTCTTTGTCAAAGAATTCTCTATCAGTTAATTTTTTTTCCATGAATTGCTGTTAGCCTTGCTAGTGCACATCTGTTGTGATTATTGACTTTGTCATTTTTTTCAAACATCCCCATAGAACAGACACTCCTTTAGTATTCAGCTATTTCCTTGCTGTTAGAGGATTTATGAAATATCAGTATCAGCAGGCTAGAGATCACTTAAATAAGCTCTATTAGTATTCCCATGTAAGCCATCCAGACCTGCTGATTTTAAAATATTTACCTCCAGTACATACTTTACATTCCTCCTGGTCACTAACAGAGTGGAAAATTTTTCATCAGCCCATGTGATATAAGTACATCATCTTTCTTTTTTCCAAATGCAGAACAGAAATATGTCTGAAATATTTGCTATTTCTGCAATTTTATCATTTCCTCATCCACATCAAGCAGAAGCATGTACCCTTGTTAAGACTTCTATTGTTCTTAATATACTCTTTACTTATTTTATTGTCCTAAGGCCTGCCAGCCAATGATTTTCCTCTGTTGTCTTTTTATTTTGTCTATTTTTATATTATATAACTTCCAATTTATATTGATTGCTAAATATTTCCCATTTTATCTATTTGCTTTGTAGGCTTTTTATTTTCTAACTGTGCCTTCACTTCATACATTGATCCAGGATGGCATTTTAAACAATATTGTTCTCTATTATGCTTACAAAATTGGGACTTTTAAAAAATCCAGTGACTCTTAAACAGCTTTCAGTTACCTGCCATATTTTTCTGTCTGAATTTCTCTTCCTCAGCTTTAATGTATTTTGTCCTATTCTCTAATCTGATTTAGTGGTCTCTGAGAGACTCTTCCTCTTCAATGGTATCTTTTGTTTTGTTATTATTTAGTGCATTAAGCCATTATGCATTAAAGCACTTGTGGGTCTGAGTTACTAACAATTCCAAAATTAGGAGGTTGTACCTAAGAGAGAACATACCCTCTTTTTGCACTCTTGTTCTCGTTTTTCACATTTTCATTGGAGAAAAACTTAACCAATAAATTTTACTCTATAAATTATTGCAGCAGTTTTCAGAATTCTGGTTAAATTTATTTTCTTCCTAGCAATGAACACAGGAATTATTTTCTTAAGAATAACATTAATTAATATTATTCTTAACAATGAATATATGAGTTATACAACAGTTTCACTATCAAAAGAGTCGTTTTGCAGTCTTCACTGAATAATGTTACCTTATTTTTGTTATGCCTCTTTCAGAATGCATTACATAGGAATATTTTTCCCATTCAGCTGATAGCCTCAGGCCTAGAGAAGTTTGAAGTTCATCACACTGGAATATCCAGAAACCTGGACAAGTTCATCACACTGAAGAATATCCAGAAACCTGGACAAGCAGTCACCTAATCTCATCATCTATTTCAGCTTCCATATACATGCATATGATGAAAAAACACATTAATGTGATGCACAGGGAGGTTACTGCACTATTTTAAAAAATAGCTCTTTCTTTTCCTTCCTCTGGTTTCAGATCTTGTCTCTGTCCTGGTCGCAGTCCCACAGTAAACACAGGAGCCCAACAAATGTTAGCAGGTCAGGTAGGGTAGGAACAAAATGGTCCCAAATATTTTTGATGACTAAGGAGAGTCAGATGAAAAAGACTGTCGCTCTACAGATATGCTAAATAAATAACTACTTCATCAAATATTCATCTATGTCTTGTACAGCAAAGTTCCCCATCAATAAGTATTGCCTCAGCATAGACAGTGTAGGGATGGCCATAATATTGTCTAAAGAGTAAATCTTAATTTTGGAAAGTTACTAAGAAGATTTTTCCTGAAGAATTTAATGAGATTAAGTAAATACATAATCCTGTAAAATGTTTAGTTCATTATATGTCCAAAAGAAATTAGATTTTCTGTTCAATTGTAACTTAGAATTATTGAATATTTTACACTGACTATGAATGCCTGCTTAACGATATTCAGTCCAGAGATCCATAGAGTTTTCTATTCTATATTATGTTCCAGATACCAAATAATCCCAGTCATCCTGCAAAGCTCTCAGTTATAATCAGTATAACTGATGCTGGTCATGAGGAATTGACCTCAGAAATATAAGCACAGAACCAGATCAAGTGAGCTGAATGTGAGCAAAGGTCCTGCTGCACCTCTGAGGTCAGCTGTAAAAGTCTTCTGCACAATTAGTTGTGACTCTTTCCCTGTGGGCTGATCCAGTTCTTAACAGTATGACTGCAATTTGCTGCTTATTCAGTCGTGAGAACTGGACACTTCTGCATGATGATGCACTCCATCCTAAGGAGATTAATCAACTTTCCCTCTTCTCACTGATGGTAGATGGAGCCAGATGAGTAGTTCAGGCTTATTGCTTGACTCCTGGGTGGCTGAAGTCAGGCAAAATAATCCCACACTGATGGTCAAACTAGGTACATTCTGTTTCATAACATCCTGACTAACTACATGAGACAGGTCCTAAACTGGTCAAATGAGAGTCCGAAAGAAGCCCAAATTAGCCTCTGATTCATAAGTAAATCTCACTTTCATGATTTGACCTCTATCACACCTGTGCCACCAAATGCTTTCAAAAGTTTTTTTTGTAGTTGTCTTTGTAAATGGGAACTAAATGACCTCTCTTATATCCTTCCAAAGGAAAAATACAAGGTAATAGAAGGGGAATTTGAGAGTAAAAGTGTCAGGACTGAATTTCACTTCTTCAGGAAAAAAAAAATCCATAGTTGCTTTTTGGTTCAAAGCCATTTTAAATTTTATTGTAACATTGGGCATGCTATTATATTCTATTATACTTTAACACAGCCAAAGATGATATCAGTTTATAAAATCCATTTGGAGTCAGCTACATTTTCGGCAGGCTTTTTTCTTAAGGGATGTCTTTCCTAATACAAGCAATTAAGGGTTCTTTATTAGCCCATCTCAGAGGTACAGACTTTACCATCAATTGATGTTTTTCTCAACTCCTCTAATAAGGCCAGAGGGCAAAGAAGTAATACATCTTTCCCAAATAAGCTGTTTCTCTAGCAGAATCCCATGCATGAGCCAACACTACTAACTGTATTGCACTGACTATAAAACATTTATGTGCTCATAATTCTGTGAACACTTAGCTGCTACTTACTTGCAAACATCACTGTGCCACAAGTAAAACTTGGACAAACTAGGAAATCACAAACCCCACTTCCATAGTCAGATTGTGGTGTTCCTTGCTTTTCCCTTACACTACAACAGGTGTCTACAACCTTTCCCTCAATTTTTACAGTTCCTGTATTCTCACTGCCCTTGCCCCATGATCAGGACAAGGAAAAAAGACCAAAACTCATTACCAGCTAGGCATCTCAGCAGTCAAATTAACACTTTCTGGCAGAGCAACTTCACTAGACTTGTGCTGATTATCTTTTTTGTAGGGCATTTTTGTCAGAGCAGATAGATTTGCACACAACCAGTGAAAAGATGCAGGTAGACCAGTCAATGTCCAAGCTGCCCCCAGCAGGCTGGCAAGTGGCAACCCCAGCTGGCAACCCCAAGGTGCAGCAGGCACTGCTGGATTTCCTATGTCCCTTTGTCATGACCCATGAATATCAAACACTGTGACATCCAACTCCTTTCTTTCCAAGAGAGTAAAAAATGGTGCTGTCGTGTTCTCTGATGCTGGCAGATAGTCCTATGAAAATTAGAGCAACTGGATACACCCTGTGTTGTGCATAAACAAATCAGATGTCCCCATGGAACAATATACCCAGTAACCCTATATTTCACTGTTTGTGTTGATCTCCTCCCACCTGCTGGACAACAGAAGGAGAGAAAATTATCTGCAGAAATTTTTTGTAAAGTGTGAGCAGTTCTCTGTGGGTTTTGTCCATGCTGATATCTGGGTATCCAAAGGTAATAGTTTTAAAAAGTACATGTTACCAGTCTGAGTAACAAATACAAACTCTGCCACTGACAGGAACTAATACAGATTTCTCCATGACACTAAATAATTTCCAACAATCTTACCTGGAAGCAGCCTCCACTGACTAGCCCTTATTCAGACTCCATAGCTGGCTAAGCACATGGTCTTTTAGCTCTGTTGTCTGAGGAGAACATAATGGTTCTGCAGAGCTGTCTGCATCCCCACGGAGCAGCATATCAAGGGATGTACTGATGTGTGCTTCATAGGGCACCCATTGATTTGGAAAAACCAAAACATGCTGGAATTACCTCAACAAATTTTAGTCCCTGGCTCCAGGGCTTTAGGGGTGCTGGGACCTGAAAAAGGAAGTTTTGCTGGATATTATATAATGGGACCAAACCAAATCAAATTTACAGTGACTCAGACCTGCAGCCTTAGATTTATCTCAACAAAGATTTTTGAGGAAAGATTTTTTTTCCCAGGTTGCTTTATACTTACCTGCATTGTTGGAGTGTGCTGTATGATAGTGGCGTTTTTCCTTTAAAATAGGCACCAAAGCCATTTCAAGAAGGGGTTCTTTTGTTCACTTCAAAAGATAAAAACACTTTAAAGAATGTGAACACATGGGCTGTACAACTTTACAAAGTACAGAAAATGACAGCATTCTATATAACCACAAAATATTAGCATCCAAAGCAAATAGACCTATTTAGGGTCATCATACACTCTTCATTATTGTGAATAACTTTGTCATCGGGAGTAAGTTTGTGAGATGGAAATTAGGTCAAAGTTTCAAGGATAGTAAATGAAATAGATTGCAAGAACCTTTCTTGAAAGGTCAAAAAACCCTCACCAACTTTGCCTTGTCATTCTATATATCCTGAGACAGCTCCAGGAAAGAGACTTGAATCCAGGGGCTGTGCTGTAAAGTGAGGATAGTATTTATAATAGCATAAAAAAGGACCAAGTGCAAACCTACATGTTTGAATGATCATCATTAGTCAGTGGCATTTATGGTGGGCAGAGCTGCATGTGTCATCTGGTATATTTTTTGTTCTAGGAACGTACATGAATCTTGATGCTTTGTCCAAGTGACTCTCCAGGCTATGTTTGATTTCATTTCTTGAGTGTCACTTTCACTCATACAAAGTGGCTCAGGTTAGGCATACAGGGTTAGTTTCCACTTCGGAAAAAAAAAAAAAAAAACACAAAAAAAGCCTTAACTCGGT
>VZRX01010772.1:0-15124 GCA_013398075.1 Notiomystis cincta
CTCCTCTAATCTTTCTCTCTCATGTCCTTCTTGATCAGATGCTCAGTAGTTTCTCGTTTTCAAAAACCCTGCACTTCTGAGCATCTTCAAAGCACCATCAAGGTTTAGTTTTAACACCATTTTGAGGAAGTGTTATTCCCATTTCACAGCAAACACTGGCTGCAAGTTTCAAAGTTGATTCATGGTACAAACGCTGAAGATGTGCTTCAGTGTAAACCACCATGGTTTGTTTAGAAAGGAGCATGCATGAAGCAATCTGATTTAGCTGAAGAAGGACCAGAGACCAAATGTCCACTCTGTGGATGTGCTTCATAACCTGATGTAGTTCCCATCACTTGGGAATTGTACCAGGCATCCATGGTTCTGGTCATGCACATCTGACTATTCCCAGGCTGATCACACACAGGGAATACTAATGGTTTATTAAATGCCAAACTTCCTAAACTGAATTTCTTTTTTTTGCAGAGGAAACCAGCACAGCTATAATAATTCCTTGCTGTCTCCAGCAAGCTGTGCAGTTTCTTACACTGCATCTGAAACTGAAATCTCTTCAAGGACAACTGATGATACTTTGATCTCCCTCCCCCATCCTCCACACCAAACTAACTGTCCTTGGGATGAATGGCTGTTTACTTTTTCTTTTTGAAAGTACATGTTATCAGTGGGTTTTTTCTTTTTAGGGCAGTCTATTAAAATGGAAATAAGAGTAACTTTAGAAAGTTTAAAAACTGATTTAAAAACCCTATAATGGTAATGACCAGAGCTGCAGACTAAACTCCCATCACTCTGTGCCCTCTGGATCACCAGTTTCAGGTTCCAGCCAAGCCTCAAACACCCCCAATTTCCATTGGAAAATTTACACTTCTGACAAGGCCTTGCATGGTCAATCTGTCTCTGTTTGCAAACTTCAAAACTCACAAGCCATCTCAAGTCTGTGAGGATGAAAATCACCATGGATCAGGAACCTTAAAGGACAAAGACACATATTTTGTGATTAATGTGGTGAGGTTTTGTGGGCTTTTTTTAGCAACTGACCCTATTCCTTACACAAGGTTAACTGCTATAATCCTAGCAATCCCCACAAATTCAGAAGAGAGCAAGTCTCAACTGTTGCCAATCCAGCTGTGACATTCCATTAGTGTTGGTGAGAGTACAGCACTGCAGTCTACAGCAATGCACACAAAAAATGGCACAAAAAGAAAAAAAAACCTGTTTTAAGGAAGATCAAAACCAAAGATGCCCACAGAAATAGTACCAAATGATATTCAAAACATCAGTCAAGGTTACCCAAGAGGTTATTTTCAAGTAACCTGGCTTGCACTTTACAATTTGTATAGTTCATGATCTGGAAAAGTTTGGGGTTTAAATGGTGCACTCCCAACTAGAACTTTTACAGGGATTACTGTCTGCAACAGCAACACCATATTCAAGGTACACCTTTACACACTGAACTAGCTGATATAGCAAACTATCTGGGCCTTTAATTTTTTTATCCTGTACTTTTTTCTTTATTTTTGAAATGGTGTGTTTTAAAACACACTGCACTGTATGAGGTATTATAAAGTGAAGTACTCCCACTAAAATCTACTTTCTTGGCACTCCACCGATGGGAGTTAGCTTCTTAAAAGACAAAATTAGAAAGGCAGTAAGCCAACATTGTAGCAGTGTCCTTCAGGCCAAACTTTATGAACACTGTTTTTATTTTTCGAGAGAATAAGGGTTCAGAATTCAAAATTAAAGGTGTGCTAGATGTTTGCATTTTAGCTCTCTCCTCTTCCCTTTGGTAGGGAGTCAAAGGGGATGTGAGAGGAACAGAAGAGGGAGTGAAAAACAAGGCAAAAAAATTCCAATACTCAAGGTCTCTCCCTCTAATATACTCCCTTTGCAGAAAGGAAAAACACAGTGATTTCAGCCATGCACAGAAGGCTACAGCTTTGTAAGGTAAACCAGGTCAGCTGCTCACAGATACACTTTTTACCTTTATGGGCTTTTTATGTGGCCCTTTACTGGAAAGAAATTATCACTTAATTTCTGGTTACGAACCTTCTGCGTAAGCATGGGAGTCCTGAACCCATTCATAGCAGGAAGGAAACAGTTTTATGAGCTAAAATTTATGAGTCCAAGTGACAAGAACAATGAAGAAGCAGGTTATGCCAATTCTTACAGGTCAGGAACAAACTCTTGAAGGCTGTCCAGTTTCCTACCCAGCAGCCTACTGCCTTTTCTCCTCAGTTAAGAGCAAAAACTGGAAACTTAGAAGGGCTATGGAGCTTAAATCCCTTCTTGGTAATTCAATGTCTTTGTTTACTTGTACAGCATGCAAGAAAAGGGGAATAACAGCTTCCTTCAAACATCAGTCGAGCTGCCCTTCCTTTGAGAACAACACCAGAGACGATGTTTGTATTTCCCCTCTTTCTTTAAAACAGCCCAAGATTAGCACCTCTGGAGGTTCCTCTGCAATCCCATGTCCTGTTTTAACCCAGATCACTGCTAAATCTTCAGCTGGAAATGCCACGTGACAGCACAGCCAGAACACAAAGCCTGGATGTACACATCCATGTTCAGGATTGGGAAAGAAAGGAACACCAGCATGGGAAAGGAAGCTGTGCCAGGTATTGGAAAGCAAGTCCAAATCCCAGGGCAGCATTCAGTACAATTGTTCACAGATTGCTGTGGATCGTGCTTTTTCTCCTGGGCTGGGGAAGGGAAGGAGAGTAAGCTTTTTAAAGCAGTCTCCATTCCAATCTCCTCTTGCCCCAGGTCTCTGACAGACCCCTCTGGCCTCAGTTTCATTCTCCCCCTCTCCTGCCCTGGGTTAGCTCCAGGGCTTGGTTGCTGCACAGGTCTAAGGGGGCTGCACGGCATAAAGCATCTTTGGCAGCATTTCTGGCCCTGCTTCTTCATTTTTGTTCTGTTTTTAAAAGTTACTAATAGTTTATTTAAGAGGAGGAGGAAAGAAGAATGTACCCTACATGCCAGGGAAACTTTTTCTTTGGGATTCTCATAGTGGCTCTTTGCCTTAAAAGGGAATCTTTGCTTGGCCTCCGGATGCTCTGCTGTAAACAGTCGGTGCCAAGGCATGGCAGGCATGTTAAGGATGACAAGTGCCATAACATTATTTCATAATGCTGCTTCTCAACAGAAAGCCCACAACATTCTGTAGGGCCAGACTTAGTTCCAGCTGGTGCTGCTGGCAAAGCAAGGAGAACATGGGGCACCTGCACCATGCCATGTCTGGTACAACAGGTCTTTCTGTTCCCTTTTGTAGGACTCCCCACCCACCTACTGGTGAAGGGGCTGGAGCACAAGTCTTACAGGGAACAGCTGAGTGGGGTTGTTTGGCCAAGAGAAAAGGAGCCTCAGGCTACCCTACCACTCTCTACAACTACCTGAAAGGAGGTTGTAGCAAGAAGAGGTCTCTTTTCCCAGGTAACAATGGGTAGGTCAGAAGGAAATGGCCTCAAGGTATAGACTGCATATTAGGAAAAATTTCTTCACCAAAAGAGTTATTGGGGCACTGAGCAGGCTGCCCAGGGAACCGGTGGAGTCACCATCCCTGGAAGTATTTATGCTGTGTGGATGTGGTTTAATGGCAGACTCACTGACTTTAAGGATCTTTTCCAACCTAAACAGGTCTGATTCTCCTTACCTCCCTGGTCCATCACCTCCCAGCACGAGCTCAGTGTCTGCCCACAGTGGTGTGCCAGAGACACATTAACTACCGTGCTGACACTCCCAGGGGTTCCTCTGCTGGGTCCCCCATCTTGTCTCCAGTGCAGCTCTGGGAAGAATGGCTGCAGAGGCAAGGCCAGGCACGCCACAGCTCAGTTAATGCTACAAAAATGTGCAGAGTGCATTCTTGTGGTAAAACACGCTGCACTGCAGTTCTCTTTCTTCCCTGGGCCTACCTGCCAGAGCTCCTCCCCCAGACTGAACCGAGGTGTCCAGCTTCCTGACTGCATAGTCCTTGCCCTCTCCAGGTTCCCCTCCAGGTAACACACTTGGGACACCAGGGAAGCCATGTCCAATGGGAAACAAACAGACTGCTTATTTCTAGGAGTCAGTGACATTATTTAAAAGAAACAATTCACTAGAAGAAACAAAGCTACCCAAGCAATACGCAGTTGTTTTTCACTTTGAAATGTTGTCTTTTTCTTTGGTGCCAAAAAGCCCTCACATATCCCAACCAGGAGGTGCCACCACGAAGGCTAAGCAAGATTCTTTTCTTAGGCAACTTACTACAACAGTCCAGATTTCTGGTAATTTGTGGGATAGGAAATAAAAAGGACAAATTTTTCCTATTTTCAACATCTCTACATGGAGCCAAATAAGGTCTGTGGTAACAGATATTCAGCAGGTCTGAGACTAAGTGTTGTAACAATTAATTTACCCAATGCTTAGAACAAACCACACAGCAGAGCACTGAGTCAGAGGTGCCCAAGTCCTGAGCCTGGGAATCACATGGAGTGGTGGCTTTTGTTTGTTTTTGCTGTTTTATAAGTCTCCAGTTGGCAAACTGTCTGAAAGGAAGCCAAAAATGAGCAGTAAGAGGGCAAACCCCAAATCCCTGCTTGAGAAGGTGTCTCATAGTATATTCTCCTGTGCTTGCAATTCCTTCTCCCCTGGAAGGACATCCAGAGCAGACCCTGGGGTGGGGACAGGAGAGGCCATCCCATGCTGACTCTTTAGGACATCTCTGCCCAGCCATTCATTAGCTGAAAACACAGGCTGGAGCTGGGATCTGGGCTTTGTCTTGTTAACAACACACAGCTCATTTCAGTCCCCAGGCAAACACTCCAAACCCACCAGGCCCATACACAATACCAAGATAAGGATGCTCCTGCATCCTTACCTCCCTTAGAGGAAAAACTCCATTAGTATTCAAGCAACACAAATGCTTCCTCATCATCCTCCACTGCTAAATACACTCCCATACTGCAGCTACACGGTAGGGCCAGGATTCATTTCACCACAGATATCTGCACATGTAAATGTTTACATCTCAGCTAGTTCTCCAAGGACCTTTGGAAACCAGCAGAGATAAATAGTTCTTTCTCTAAAACAAAAAACATTGCAGTCCAAGGCAGAGATCTACAGCATACCTTACATTTCTCTAATTAAAACACACAGAGAAAGGAGAAAATTTGCTCTCAGCTGAGGGCAGACAATGGCAGAGATAGTGAGCCTGGTTGTTACATGTGCTGTAGTGGAAAGGTCGCCCACAGAGAACAAGTGATCTGCACCAAGACTTGAAAGCAAGTTTTAGAGTGGCTTTTAACACCTTTTTCACTCAGGAAAGACAAATATAGATCTGTCAGGTTTGTTATTATATTCAGAGCAGTATTTTTGCAGCAGACAATCTGAAACTCTGGAGGCCAGAAATACTGCTTGCAGAGAACAAGGAAAAACAATGTAAATGACAATAAAAATAGTTTTATTTCTCTATTTTAAGGTTTTTAAACTCTGAAAATTGAAAGAAAAATTTCATGCACTGTAGGAAAAACACAAAAAATTCTCAATTAACATATCTATTCCCCATGTCTTTCCTGACATGTCTATTAATTTAATCAGTGATTTATTATCCTCTAATCTCCTATTGGAACACAGAGTTATTTTGACTTTTACGTCATTATTAAATTCAGGTTTTGGCAGCAACTGCTCCTCCTGGCTACTCTGATACAGCCCTGTTATCTCTAGATGGGCACATCCAGTACCCTGTGGTGCACCTTTGTGGGGAGGGAGTTCACCACCAGAGCACATAAATCACTGAAGGCACTGTTATGTCCCAACCCTGGCGAAGTTTGTGGAGCTGGAAGACTGCAAAGCTACCTTTTCATTTCTAAACCAAGCAAATTTGATTTGGAAACCTCATGGCCTCGTAAATGTGGGATTTCACAACACTGCTTGCACAGAGTTGCTTTTCAGGATGGAACTGTGCTTTAATTGCTGGGAATTATTTCACCATGGCAACCTGGCTTCAGCAATCAGATTTCTTGCTATATAGCCCAAGATATACAAATGCAGACAGCTCGTTCTGTTCAGAGAGTACCAGGGTGCAGACAAGTTTGTCTTTGTAAGAAATGGTTCAGTTTCCTCACTGCCTTCTTGCCTTGCAAGCTCTCTATGTACAACAACAACCAAAAATTATCAATTATCTGACAATACAGACTAGTTTTAAGCACTGCTGTAGCCTAAAGAAAACCTGCAAGAGCAAAACCATGTTAGATATGCAGGTCATTCTTACCCACATACTGTGTTTTGGAAGATGGGTGCAAATAGTGTCTCGTGTACTTGTAATCTGAAATACAACTATTTAGGCACAAAAAATGTCTTGCATCAGAAGGGTAAGTTAGTTATTGTTGGGAAGAGACTCAAAGTAAGTTCATCACCTGCTTTCCTGCTACAGTTCCACCTTGGGAAACAACACCTGTATGTAACCACACAGTAGGCAGGATTTCAACAGCTGGAACCTTCACATAAACTTTGTCTGCTTTTCCATCTAAAAAATGTGGTTTAATGGGACAGAAATGTGCTAGGGCACACCACAGCTGAGAGTGCACAGGGAAACACAGATAACAACACAGCTACTTCCAACATCTCACCTTTCTTTTCAGGAGCTTCACTACACAATATAAACTCTAGATACACAGCATTGGGGAAAAAGAAAATCTAACTTGTTTTCACTATTCATAAGCAATTTTGCATGTCTGCACCTGTCACCTCACTTTTAAAGCATGTGTACTAACACATACATGTGCATCTTGTTGCACTGAGACACACAGCTGCAGGGAACTCAATCACCTACCAGTCATTAGTTATTGAGCAGGTTGGGCAAAGAAACAGCAATGTGAGGAAGCAGCCTCACCTAAAATTTTCATCCTGTGTATCAAGCTCCACAAAATCATCTCTTACACTTCAAATCAACCACAGCATTGTAATTAGGAAGGATATTTATTCACTAGAAAATATAATGGGTCAAGGTCAGTTCTCAGTGGCAGAGATCAAAAATTCTTTTTTCCCCTTTTGTTAATATTTTTGGCTTTAATTTAAACCAAGTCAGTTCAGGTAAGTCCCATCTCTCCTGGCGTGCCTTAAGCCAGATCCTGTGAGGAGAAGCAGGGCCTTTCAGTTTTAATGTGAACCATCTTGTTAAACTTAAAAATTGGAAGTCCATAGTTAGAAGGCATAAATTGTGTCACCTCACAGGATAAGAAAGTCAGTGGGAAAAGGAATCAAAGCAGTATCTTAACTGGGTAACTTTCATTAACAAATGATACGTACAAAGCTTTCACTAGCGTAACCATGCAGTTAATTTTTAAAGATTTTTGACAGAATGATGCAATGCTCTGTTCAGTTTTGTCAACAATAGGACATAGCTGTTTCAAAATTTCTTTGAAAACAGGATAGCAAAGTGTTTCTGTACAAGAGGAAGGGAAAAAATCTATTTGAAATACAAATATGGATTCACAGGCTAAAGTAAAGAACATTTGAATGACTGATTGAAAAAAATAGTAGGGTGGGTAATAGTTTAATTACTGGTACAGTTAGATCACTGTTAATTAGCTAGTTGAGACAGCAGTGATTCCCAACCCTAATTTATTACTTTTCTGGATACACCACAGGAGACTGAAAAGCAAGCAGAAACACCTTTACAGATGTACTGATTTACCAGCAACCAGGAAAAAACTCATGGATATACCCAAACTTGTAGAGTTACCTCCAAGGGTCCGCTAAAATACAAATTCAGTCTTCTAATAAATGCTGAAAGCACAACCAAGGAACTGGTTAAGGAAAACTAGTAATTTTCAAAAACAAGTACTAAAATCAGATACACAGTTGTGTTTTGAAGTTGTTTCATTCCCTTGGCTGCAGGTGCAAATGACAAAAAGGATCTTTAACTGTTCATGTGGATTGGCAACTGATCAGTTCATAGAAGCTGAGACCAACATCTGAGACATTCTTCAAAACAGTGTGAAGCCACACTTCTGCCCCAGCTTTTGCAACCCAGTGTCACCTCTCAAAGCAGAGGATGGTTATGTGTAGATTTAAAAATGTACTGATTTGAATGACATACCTAGACATGAAAAAACCTTTCTATGCTACAAAACAACAGAAAAATAACTATTTCAGTTGAGAGAGAATACAGCTTCCCTTCTGTCCCACGCAGAACGTGGTCTCAAGACCTATGCCTTATCTTTTCCCTGCATAGGGTTGTTCTAAAGAAATACATCAGCCACATCAAAACTGGGGACTCTGTGAAAGAAGCAATCAGCAAAGCCTCTTTATCAGAACTTTCCTCTCCCCTGTCATGCTAAATGCATCCTGCTGACAGTCAGCACCTTCCTTGTAAGCTCTGGTGTTCTGAGCCTGGGATGATGTGTGGACACATTGGACTGAAGAGCAGATCTGGGTGTCTGGGTGTGAGTGGAGCCACCAAGATGCACCCTATATCATCCCACCTCTGTGTGAAGTTACACAAACCACCAGTGAAGAAACCCAGGCTTTCTTCAGTAACTCCATGCACTTTGGATGGTATGCCAGGACTACTTTTTCCAGATAGTAAGCTAAGAATTTTAATATTTTGCCACTATCTGTCCTTCTGAGGACAGCTGCACTCACTGCTGACTTTTTCTTTTTTAAAAATAAAAGGAACCACACAGACATTCACAATGTTCCTTTCACCTGGGGAGCATCTGCTACCACGCGTTCCTGCAGTCTGAGCAAAAGCACTTCTAAACTTATTTCTGTACCAGACAGAAAAAAACTTGAAAAATTAACATAGCTGAATTTTCTGACAAGCTCAAGCAACTTGGTTTCAGTGCTAATGGGCTCCATTCACTCAAAAAAGTGGGTTTTTTTCCTTCAGAAAGCTGGAAGAAAGGGTTAATCCATACATCCAATCCCCTTCCCTTTCCAGAGACTAAGTGCTGGCAGCTCTTAAAAGAAATGCACCATGTCTTCTCTGACAGCAATCTGCTGAAGTTTTAGTTAAGATTCTGTTGAACCCCACAGCACCAGGGATTAAGAACTAAAAAAAAACCCCTCAACAAAAGAACACTTTAACGAACTTGGTTTTTGTGTAGTCACAGAGAGATGTATCATAGAGGAACAGATAGATTTTGTCTCAGCCATCTTAGAGACAGGAGCACTGACAGGAGCTAGCATTCCTAACACCACACCTCTTCAAAAAAAAACCCCCAAGAATGGCAAGAGAAAAGCTCTCCTAGAGAGGACTCTTTTTTTCTCCTAAAAATCTACCTGGTAAGGGTCTTGGAGTGCACAGATATTCGAGATCCCAGAAAACAGTGGACAGAAACTATGTGAAAGAGATATTTTTTCCATAAAGAGGAGCACCAGAAACATGGGCTATTGCAACATAGGAAACAATGAGACAAACCAGGAACTGCAGTCAACTCCCAGAAGGATGAATGCACACTCATACCTTGCTCATATATAAATGAAATAATCTTCCAGACTGAAGCAACTAAAATCTGGAACAAATCCTATAACCAAACAGATGCATACCAAGAAAACAAGATAAAAGAAGGGTGAATAATTTCACAAGTCTGAGATTACAGTCAAATCTATTCTTTGTAAAGTGTCCAGGAGGCATCTTCAGTAAAAAAAGAAGCATACTTTTGCCTCTAAACAAAAGGAAAATGCTATTAAACCTTGGCCAGGAGCCCTTTCTGTATGAGTTCAGGAGACACCTTAGAGGGTTGTTTCAACACAGAGAAGGATTTTAGCAGTACTCTCCCTCTGGCTATCGCTTCACAGGATGTGGAACACGTAACCAAAATACAACTCAGTGCTGTAAATACCTCTGAAGAAAGACACCGAGTTTTTCATTAAGTTAATGCACTGTACACGGTTCACCAATGTTCACAAATGCCCCAGGGCCATGACAGTCCTGCAGGAACACAAGTGAGCAAACACAACTATCCCAAAGAAAGACAGGAGTGCCTGGCATGCTGGACACACCTGTGAGACACAGGATTTTCCCAGAGCACAGCTCTGAGTCCTGAGCTCCAGCAAGAGCCCCAGTCACGAGCTGGCTTTGCCAGAGGTCTCCAACAGCTCGCCGTGGGGCTGAACGTCAAGCAGAGCACTACAAGTTTTGTGTCTACAAGCAGAAGAGACTTTGCCACCTGTTGATGCTGGGAACACCCAGCACATGCAGGGAGAGCCATCTCTCCACCAGGCTGGCAGTGCCACCCAGGCCTGCCTCCTGCAACCAGCTCTGTCCCGAGGACAGGACGCCTGTGCCAAAGAGCAACCTCCACAAGCACATCCGTGCTCCTGAACACACAGAGGAGCCACCACAGAGCCTCCTGCCAGAGCACAAGATGTGACTGCCCCGTAGTGTCACCAGGCCTTTCCGAGCAGCTGAGAGTCCCAAAAGGCCACCACTGAATGAGGACTCAGCTCCTGTTACAGAAATATTCAGCAGGACACAGCATGACAACTAGTGATGTCAGTTGCCTTGAACCATAAACATTTTGAACTATTTCGGTACAATGGAAAGTTGTGGGAGGGAGAAAGAAAAAGAACAGGATAAAAATAGCCAACGTGGCTCTGAAGAGCATTTTGCCTATAAGCCCCTTTCCCTGCATACTGTCCTCCCTCCCTTCTCTTCTGCCTGTCCCAGGCTTTTGCATTAATCAGATTAGCTAGTGTTAAACAAGGCTCTTCTAATTACTTTCTAATACTGTGAACTGGACTCAATTATTGAAAAATGTTTCTGCCTAAATTAGAATAAAACAGGACTGATTTTTTAAATATTTGCTTTAGTCCTGCTGATACATACAAACATCACAGACAACAGCTTTCTTCAGCCATGGGAGTCCAGGCAGCAGAGAAGCTCCTCTGCTCCTACCCACCTATGTCTTGGTTCAGGACACAAGAAGACAACCTTGGCATGATCACCTAAAAACCAGAATACAATGTCAAAATTAACCTGACTTCTTCCTAATCTTGCTATGAATTGAGAAACAGAGAAGGAATTTTTCAAAAACTTTTAAGTGCTGGCTATAAAAATACACAGCAGCATCCAGAATGCCAACTCAAACTTGCTAATTTATCCCAATGAAACAATCATTATCACACTGTCACTGATGACAAATTGCTACACTCTTGAGAAGCGCTTACCCAAAAAAGAGTGGGGTTGGTTGTTTTATTTTTAGTTGGTATCCAAATCAATCCCTGTACAATGCTGTAAAAAGGGAGGCTCTTATGAGAACGGGGAGGTTTAACTTATCTGTTCCCACACTCATCCAGAACTGTCTGTATATATAAACCATACTGTAATTTATCAAAAGACAAATTACACTATGACATCACAACTCTGCAGCCTGCATCATTCCTCTTTCCTACCACCGTATCCCTGATGAATAGTCAGCTATGCCAGAGGGACTCAGTTTCACTGGAGACTTAGAAGGAAATAGATTAGGAAGCTGCACAAGGAACAGCCTCCGAAAACTGTCTGTGCAGGACCCAGTGTCAGGGCACCACAAACACACTCGAGCATCTGCATCAGACTCAGGCACTGGCACAGACAGTGAACATTCTGTCCTGAAATCAGCAGCATGTGGCTCTGAAAAACGCTGATGGCTGGCTCTGCTATCCACTGGGACCAAAGAGGGGAGAGATCTCAGCAGCCTGAGTGTTCCTTCCACTTGCACTGCTTGAGGCCAGTAAAACACAGACTTTGCAAGGAAGCTGACAGGAATCCATGGTGCCACAAGAAACTCGGGCAATTAATGAAATAATGCTAAAAAATAGAACAATATTCCAAATTTTGACATGACACTTCATCCTTTCCCCTTCCACCTCTCTCTAGAACCCCCAACTCATAGAAGTCAAAATAACAAAACCCAGAAAAACTGCATCCATTTAAGGTTTTTCTTCCTCACTAATTATGGACTAAATAACAGCACAATTCATTCCAGAAAAGGGGAAAAATAATATTAACATATTTCAAAAACATATGAAATGAAATGAAATTTAACAGCCCTAATTAAACAGTGGTTAAGGAACTTCTCAGCTATGCTGTGACTAATTTAAAGTGGAGATGACATTTTTCTATTGGTGTCTCAATTGATTTTAAGTATTACAAGTGCACAGCCTTGGTCCCAACCCTGAAGAGTTAAACATGGTTTACTAACCAATATGATGAAAGATACAAGCATCTCCAGAGTTCTTCATAGCTGAATCACTAATAATTTAAAAGAGCAATAAACCTAACCGTAGGTTTCATAAAACATTAATTAGAAAGACTGAAAACACATCTGTTGCTTTTGTTACATTTTTCCCCCCTTTCTGGTTCAGCTGTCTTTCCGCCACACTCTTTTAAACTCTTCTCAGGTTCTCAGGGCTGCTCTTCTCATGAAGTGTTTCTGCTTCCTCACACCTCCCTCCTTGTTTCCTCCGTGTATTGATTGCTCCTCTGGCAGCTGTTCCTACTAACATGTGACACAGACACACTAGCCGGCACCCAGCAGGCAGGAGGACCTGGACCTACCAACTAATGAAAACAACTTGCACGTTAAAAGCTTCAAGTGTATTAGCTGTAACTACACACTCAACGTAAATAACACAACAAATCTGCTATGCAGGAAATCAAACTGATTAGATATTGTACAAGAACAACTGAGCTTTATAATTCACAGCAAGGAGAGAGACGGGAGTGGAAGCAGTTTAGAGTGAACACAGGCACTCTATCCCTTGTCCATTGTGAATTTCTGCAATTCCTTGGCAGGCTGTGGAAGGCTGGGAGGAAACTGTGATCATGCCAGTTAGGCCTGAGAAAAGGGCCTAAAATGCAGTGGGCTGCTTGTAACAACAGGCTGTGCACAAGCAAGAAATCCTTTGATCCCATCACCAAGCCACTGGCAATGGCCTGATCAACAGAAGAAAAATTATTCCATGCAGAGTTTAGTATTGCAGAAAATTCAAACAGCAGTTTCAGGTGGCCAAGCTTAAAAGTGGTATTTGATACCTTTATTCTGAAAGAGCTGGCAAGATATTACAGTAGTTTGGGACTCATCTCATTTAACTTCGACTACAAGTTAAGTATTACCACTTGAGGTGGTCACTCTGTGGGGTGGCACTGCACCTGTGCATTCAAACACAGGACATTTAATGTCCCTGTTCTTTTCTACTAACAATAAGGGGGACGAAAGCTCAGCTGTGGATGCCTCTGTTCAGAGAAATCCCACCACAGCTGTCATCAACAAGCCACCATTTCTGGCCTAAATGAGATCCCATGTGGTTCCTTCTTTCACTATCACTGACTGGGCTCACACTGTCTGAAGCACTAACATCCCATTTCTGCAGCAAGGAAACTCTGATTGGACTTAGTGTTTACCTGGCTCCTCACCCGTGCCTGTGCTTTCACACTGCCTGAGCTCTTTACAGAACAGGATGAGTTTATGTTTTACAGAACAAAGCAAGATGATGTAACACATGTAAGGTCAGATAAGGCACCTGAAGCAGATTCAAGAGGAGAAATAAGAGAACCAGTCTGGCATCTAAAGAAAGTTTTTGTGACTTCACATTTCTCTCTAACCACGAGCAGAAACAAAAAGACACATTAAAAGAACACTCAACTACAAAATAGTAATCACTCCCATCTAGTAAGAGCTCAGCAAAATAAAGTTATGCTATTAATTCATGAGTCCAAAACATTTCATGTGACAATGTTTTCCTGCTTTCACAATAGTTTTATAGTACACACAGAAAATAAATCTCAGAAGAAAAGCAAATAAAATTATGCAGTATTTCTGCACGTACTCCAGTAGTAGAAAGGCTGAGGTTAATGTTACATTTTTTTAAAAGCGTGCACTGAACAAATCAAAAATATACATTTCATTGCTAAGTCACAGGAACTTACCTATACTTTAAAATAAACTGCCATAGATGCTTAACAAAAGGTTTGGCAATTCTTCCCTACAGAGGCACCCATCTATTTACATCTGGGAGTGCTGCCAATGGCACAGCTACCAAAAACTTCAAAAGGTTCGCATTATGAATAGCAAGCCACTGGCCAAAGGATTTTATGATAGGACCAGCTGTGTAACACCATATCGAATTATAGACACACTGCCCCCAAAAAATGCAAAGAAGGGACACTAAACTTGTTGAAAAGCTGAAGGAGAAACCTCAATTCTTTAAACTGTTTTCTACAGGAAAGTATTTTTAACAGGGAAAAAACCCCAAACAACTGCAATACAGGACTTCTTTACAGGCAAATCGAAGCAGCTGTTCCCACCAATGCTGCTTCAAGCCCAGGGAACTCCTCTATCCTCTAGCTGGAGTCCCAGCCAGAGCTCAGCCGCTTTGCTATCAGAACATTCTGCTTTAATAAATGGCTCCCCTAAACTCACTTGGGGAGAGACATGAGTCAACAGAGGAAGAGAGGGATAATGTTTCTGTTGACAAACATTTAACAATTGGCAACAGACAGTAGGAAACGGGGACGAACGAAAGCTTGCCAAATAAAGTTATGCTGGAGGAACAAGGCTCCTTTTTGGAGCGGCCCTGCAATTCTTCACAGATTCCAGAAAAATATCTGGATACAACCAAAATAAAAAAGCTGCAGTTGTTGAAGAACGAGGCTGCTAATCCTAATATTTGTGGTGACGTTTTTCCCTGCCAACCAGAACGGGTCAGAACTCCTCCGAATCAAATTACTGCACATCCTCTGCCAAAGAGTCTGGTTTTGGTCTCAGTAGTCATCCACGTCTCAGTGTTCACACAAGCCCTTCTGAGCTATATGAGCAATTTTTTCCCCTCATCTAACATTTCTGTGGAAAACTTGCCAAAGCATATGCAGCATCTTGGTCAGACTCCTTATTCAGGCAAGCCAGGACCTTCGCTGTCTGCTTACGTCCTGGAAACTCAGTTCTCATGAAAACGCAAACAAAACCGGACTGCTGTATTAAGGGTGAACAAATGCTCCTCTCCAAGCGCTTACTGCTGTTCCAACTTCCAGCCTCCCGGATCGCTACACAAGATCCAGAGGGAGCCAAAAGCAGCCTCCCTCCTTCCTCCAGAGCAGAGCGGGGCTGAGGAGCTCAGTCGCCCCGGCCGGAGTTTCCACTCGAGCTCCAGCTCCCTGCTCTCC